>CAUYRT010025124.1:0-25545 GCA_963574885.1 Lepilemur ruficaudatus | reverse complement strand
GCTCAAGGTCAGGAGTTCAAAACCAGCCTGAGCAAGAGCGAGACCTCATCTCTACTATAAATAGAAAGAAATTAATTGGCCAACTAAAAATATATAGAAAAAATTAGCCGGGCATGGTGGCGCATGCCTGTAGTCCCAGCTACTTGGGAGGATGAGGCCGTAGGATTGCTTGAGCCCAGGAGTTTGAGGTTACTGTGAGCTAGGCTGACGCCATGGCACTCACTCTAGCCTGGGCAACAGAGTGAGACTCTGTCTCAAAAAAAAAAAATTGTCTGAGTTTGATTTTCCTGGGAAGCAGGCTTAGAGACAGAGTTGGGTTCAAGGCATTTATCAGAAAGCACTCTTACGATCAAGACCCACAGAAAGAAGAAAGAGGAATCAGGATTGGGCAGAGGGAGAAGTCTAGCTGAACTGGTCTGTAAGAGTTGGTCCCTATTGGGCCAGAATACTCAGCCTGTTACTCCCACCGTAGTCAGTCACTGGATGGGGGCCACCTAGGGAGGGGGATGGGAGGGGTGGCCTTGGGAGAAGCGGTTCTCTCCCTGCAGGGGCTGCCAGCTGAAGGTGTCTGCTGACAACACTCCTAGGAGCTGAGGCAACAGGTTCTCCCTTGAAGGCCAATCTGAGCCACACTTGTCCATGTCTGGGATAAAAATGAAAAATTTTTGTTTAAAATGGTAGGATAAAATGTCATTAAAAAATTGTGGGGTTTTTTTTTTGTAAAAATCATTTTTAATTTCACTACATCATCTCTTTATTTCTATAAAATGGGAATTTTAATATTTTTATTTTCATAGCACTGTTTTAAAGATTAAATAACAATTATAAAACACAATGTTTGGCACAGCGTGCACAATATTATTGCTGTTTTTCGTTTTTAACATTTCTTAACTTTACTATGCTAGTGCTCTTATTTTCATTCCCTGTGTAACTAGTCAGTGCCAAATCTTTCTCTTTTTTTGGCACCTCTTACCTTTCTGCATCCTGGTATTGAAAATGAGGTAAGGATGTGATGCTGGAATCTTGCTGTCTTATGAACATACATTGACAAACAAGAGGACAATAGGTCAACACTCTAAGAATGATGAAGCCAAAGAATAAAGACCACTGATGGCATCACTGAGACGCCAAACAGCCATGATGCCATCTACTTCTGGGCTTGTTAAGGCAGCAATAAACATCCTTATGATTTGAGCTACTCTTAGTTGGACTTTGTTACTTGTGGCTAAAAACATTCCTAAGTAATAGAAATAGGGAAATAGAAATAGATGGAATATTGGGAAAAAAGAAATACATAGAGTTCACAAGCTAGCTTGAGTGCTGTAAATTAGCAGAGTTGTGTGCATATGGGGACATAATAAATACCATTTAATGATGAGGTCACTACCACCTGGGTCTGTTTCTAGTTGGTCTATGGTTTAGGTTTCTGAACACCTCCCTGCCTATGAGACAAAGCAAATTAATCCCTCCTTTGCCTTGAAGCTATATAGAATAGGTGTGTGGGGAAAATAAAGGGTACTAATGAGATTTTCTATTTTTTTTATATGTACCAGTAAGGCCATTTAAAAAGAAAAAAAAAAACCTTCATTTGGTAAACTGTGGTTCCTAGCACTTTTGTAAGATGACCTGCATCCTGACCATTCCCAATTTCACCTGTAGCAAATCATTTCTAGATGTAAACCATGCATCCTTCTTATTACTCAGCAGGTGTGACCCCCGTAGAGTTGGAAAGACACTTCAATCTTCTTTTCTTAGGAGAGCTGTGTGAGCATGATGCACCCAGTGACGGATACAGATCACAGGGAAGAAATTCAGGAACTAGGGGTGAAAGTCACTTGCCAGAATTCTCCCAGTAAATGACAAATGACACAGGAGTAGACCTTAGCGTATCCCAAATTTCTATTCTTCACTCAAACTCTCTAAACAATGTTGCTTATCTGTATATCTTTCTATATATCTATGTGAATATATATATATAACCAGCTATCGAAATAAAAGTTTCCCTGAATTACTATTTTAGATGAGTTTCAAGAGCTGTAAAGTTTTGAATTGGAAAACTGAAAAATGAGACTGAGTGCCTGGGTTGGCTTTAAGAATAGGTTGAGTCCATTTCCAAAAGAAACAGGTAAAAGGATCCAAGCCCAGGTCTAGTGATCACACATGCCAGTGCACATCTGGAAGATGGAAGTTACTCAGCAAGATGTTTCCCCAGATTGGTGGCACAGTTTCGGTTTACTTATATCCTGAATCCTGTTTGGGTATGGCTCTTAGCTTTCTGGGGATGAGATGATCTTGCAGTTCACAGTTGAAGTCCACAAGACTAACAGAAAATCTCCCTGCTATTCTCTGCTCGAGTCCTGCTTCCCTTCCAGGTCTCAGCACTTTTAGCTCAGACACACTGGCACAACTTTCCAGATCTGTCTTTTGGCCGCTCACATGCTTGAGCATTCATCTTTGACCCATCAAAGGCCAGGCAACAAAGTCTATACGTATAATGTCCATGGGGCCAGACTCTGAGGACCCGTTTGCTGCTTTATCTCAGCACATTAGGCAGGTCCAGAACCACGCGGACAGGCACGGGCGCAGCTGGCAAGTTGGGCACCACAAAGCCTTGCCACAAACCAAGTGCCTCTGTGTCCGGCCAGCTCTGACCTCTTTTGTTCATGCTTCCCTCCAGCTCTCTGCTCATCACAAATGCCTCAGAAGTGCCCAGCCTCACACAGGAGTTAAGCAAGCACAGTCCTTAGCTTCAGGGGACCTACAAGGCACTAAGTCAGATGAAGTGATCAGAGCTGGTAAAAAGGCCTACATAGCACAATCGCACAAACCCTGGACAGATGCATCAAACGTGTAACAGACTGGGGAGTCACTTTTTAACCCCAAGCCAAAAAATCTTGGCATAGAATGGACCAATTGTAATGTTGTATGAGAAAGAAAAATATAATACTTGGCAGAGAGATAAAGTGATTCTCTCTAATTCATATGTTCCATGAATTGGTAGCAGAAGCAAAGCTATTAAACATTAGCCAGATTACAGACTATTCCTCGAGTTCTTTTTTTTTTTATCTAAACGGGGGTAGGACAACATTGGGCAGTGTTGCCCAAAATGTGGGCTGAGAGGCCTTTTTCCCAGAATCGTCAAGGAGAGGGGGAGCTTATTTAAAACACAATTTCTGGGACTCCAGCCCAGATCTGAATCAGAATCTCCAGGGGCTGGAAATGCTGGGAGTTCGTATTTCAACCAGACCTCCAGTTGACTGTTATGTGTCCCCAAATTTGAGACCCCCGGGTGTAGGAAATATGGAATTTTACTAGCATCATCTATGTCTCCCCAATGTGCCTGGAACCCTGAGGCTCTTGTTAAACAGAGTTCCAGGCTCCTCCCCTGGAGATGCAGGTTCGGTAGGTCTGAGTCAGGGCCCTGGAATCTGTATGTTTAACAAAAGCCCCAGGTGATTGTTCTGACAGAGGCGAGCTTGGGGAATTCTGATAGGAGATGATTGCTTAAGGCACAGCTCAGTTATACTCTGTAACAATAAAGCTGATATACATTTATTGAGTTCTTATTACTAAACGTTCTGCTGAATGTTTTACCACGTCAGCTCACCTCAGAACAATCTTACAAAGTAGGTGGCATTATGATCCCTCTTTTATGGAGTAGGAAAATGAGACCTAGCAAAATTAACCCAAGGTCACACATCTAGCGAGCAGTAAAGACAGAATTTGAACTCAAGTTATAGGAGTCTAAGATCCCTGCTCTTCTCCATGTCACTAGCCTGTCTCTTTATACGCCAGACAAATGCCAGAATGGACTGGTTCCATCTAAAGTTTCCTACTATATATTTATAACTGTGAGATTTTCTTCTCCACAGTTTTGCAACTTTTGGAACCAAGGCTTAATACTCCCAGTCATAAAAAATCTATTCCTCTTTTATGTACAAAGTGTTTTTCTGACTCAAGCCTTATTTTTAGGTGGGTTTCTTTTTTTTTTTTGAGACCGAGTCTCACTCTGTTGCCTGGGCTAGAGTGCCATGGCGTCAGCATAGTTCACAGCAACCTCAAACTCCTGGGCTCAAGTGATACTCCTGCCTCAGACTCCCAAGAAGCTGGGACTACAGGCATGCGCCACCATGCCCGACTAATTTTTTCTCTATATATTTGTAGTTGTCCATATAATTTCTTTCTATTTTTAGTAGAGACAGTGTCTTGCTCTTGCTCAGGCTGGTCTCGAACTCCTGACCTTGAGCGATCCTCCCATCTCGGCCTCCCAGAATGCTAGGATTACAGGTGTGAGCCACTGCACCCAGCCTATTTTTAGGTTTTTATTTTAAAAATTGTCTTTCTGATGTTTATATTATATTAAAAATGCCAAATTCACTTCTTTATGAGAACACAACACTGGAAGTTTCTACGCCATTAGCTTGTTCCTCAGTGACCTTGTTGACTATGCTTCTACGTCACAGCACAGAACTCAGAATCATTACTGCCAAGAGGCTGGAGTGGATGTCACAAAATCTCCCTCTGAGCAGGTGGAACAAAGGAGCTTTGGCCTTAGGTGTTCCTGATTTTCTTTTTTTAAAAAAACTACGTCTATTATTCATACATAAATTATAAGTCATGAACTAATTTTGAAATTTGTCAAAGACAGTCTTTAAAAACAATCTTCAGAAATCTATTTTCTGTGCACACGTATTGCCTGGGATTGTGGTGCATCAAAAAATGGGTTGTGCCAGGGTTAGAGAGGGACATGAAGAGGTCAGGGAGGAGGGGAGGGAAGAGAGGAAGTTGGTTTTATCCCAAACTAATGGACATTACAGGTCATTTTTTTACTTAGTCAAATTCAAAAGTAGGAAGAGGAATTTGATGGTAGTTAAAATTAACAGGCACACTAAGCCAGATTCGGAGAGTGGTCATCTTCCTGAAGGGTTATTCAGTGCTTGGCAGTCCCTGAGTAGCCAAGCAATGGATCATGAGTAGCCCAAATGATCAAAAAAAAAAAGTCAGCAATTATTCATAAAAAATAATTGCCTTTTCATAATCAAACAAAACAGTGCTGTAATTATTGAGAATGCTTAATCTACCTCTCAGACCTGGTACCTTCAGAGTTCTCTTTTTTCCTTTACAAAAAGTTTGTAACAGCTTCATTGAGGCATAATTGACATAGAGTAAATGTCACATACTGAATGTGTACATTTTTGTAAGTTTTGGCAAAGGCATACAACCATGAGACCATCACCACAATCAAAACTGTAACTATGCATCACCAGCAAAAGCTTCCTCGTGTTGTCCTTCCTCCCAGCCCACACCCCCTACTCCTTGTCAACCCCTGATCTCCTGTCTCTCACTGCAGATTAGTTGGCATTTTCCAGCATTTTATGTAAGTGGAATAATACAGTGTGCACTCTTTTTTTTTTGCCTAGCTTCTTTCATTCAAATAAATTATTTTGTATTTCGTTCCATGTTGTTGTGTTTATTGATAGTTAATTCCTTTTCCTTGGTGGGTAGTGTTCCATTGTATGGATATACCAAAATTGTTTATCCATTCATCTGTTGATAGACATTTGAGTTGTTTCCAGTTTGCAGTCATTATGAATAAAGTTGCTGTGAACATTTGTTTACAAGTCTTCGTATAGATGTATACTTTCATTTTTCTTGGGCAAATTTCTAGGAAAGAGGAATGGTGGGGTCATGTGATAGATGCATGTTTTTATTTTTAAGAAACTGCCAAACTGTCTTCCCAAAATGGTTGTACCGGTTTACACCCCTAGCAGCAGTGTACGAGAGCTCTGTTTCCTCCACATCCTTGCCCACACCTGGTATGGTCAGGCCTTTTAATTTTAGCCATACAAACAGATGCATAGTGATATCTAATTGTAGTTTTCATTTGCATTTCCCTAATGATTTGTGATGTTGAGCATTTTTTCACGTGTGCATGCGTCACCCATATATCTTCTTTGGTGAAAAATTTATTCAAATTGTCCATTTTTTTAGTTGTATATTCGTTTTCTTAATTTTTGAGTTTTGAAAAGTCTTTTCACATTCTGGATACAAGTTCTTTACCAATTATGTGATTTTCAAATAGTTCTTCTCAGCCTATGGCTTTTCTTTTTATTTTAAGTCCTTTCTGAAGCCTGTTGATTAGAGCCTGGGTATCGAATGCCCAGTGCTACAAATGTCTAGACCCATGTGTGAAGTGCTAGAAGGAACCACAGGATCTCCTGTGGCTGCGACTCAATGTCTCAACATGGTCTTAGGATCAAGGAATAGGGTGGGATGGGGTAGGTTGTGGGAGGAGAAATAGGAAGGGCATCTGCTAGAAACAGGCACGGGGTGAGAGGCCTTCTTATGTTATTTTATGTCATCTTCACACTAAATCCTAAGAATTAGCCCTTGTTATCCTGATTATACTACAACTTCCCTGAGCTTACAGAGCCTGCAAGTAGCAAGGCTTAAAATTAAACTATGTCATGGATGAATCTCACAAACCATAATGAAGGAAAGAATCCAGAGTCAAAAGAATACACAGGGCATGGTTCCATTTACTTAAATAGAAAAATAGGCAAAACTTAGCTGTGCTGTTAGAGATCTGAGTGGTGGGTAACGATTGGAAGGGAGCACAGCGATTCTTGGGGTACACAATCGATTGCCAATGGTCTCTATGTTGTCACTACACACCAGTAATTGAGGCACAGTCAGTGTTTGCCAGCTGATGGACTGCTTGTTGTTTATGTTGTCCATTGGCAAATGTGGCAATTCTAGGGTCTTCTCAAATGCTGGTTGATGACCATCCATTTCTATTTTTTTATTGTTTTATTTCAGAATATTACAGGGGTACAAATGCTTTGGTTACATAAATTGCCTTTGCATCACCCATGTCAGAGCTACAAGTGTGCCCAATCCCCAGACATCACCCACCATACCCATTAGGTGTGAATTTACCCATCTCCTCCTCCCCCTTCCCACCTGCCCAATGCCCTGTGAATGTTACTTCCATATGTGCACATAAGTGTTGATCAATCAGTACCAATATAATGGTGAGTTCATGTGGTGCTTGTTTTTCCACTCTTGTGATATTTCACTTAGGAGAATGCGCTCCAGCTCCCCTCAGGATAATACAAGGGGTATTAATTCATCATTTTTTTTATAGCTGAGTAGTACTCCATGGTATACATATACCACATTTTATTAATCCACTCATGTATTGATGGACAGTTGGGTTGCTTCCACATCTTTGCAATTGTGAATTATGCTGTTATGAACATCTGAGTGCAGATGTCTTTTTTTCCCCTTTGGGTAAATACCCAGTAGTGGAATTGCTGGATCAAATAGTAGTTCTACTTTGAGGTCTTTGAGGTATCTCCATATTAAATGCTAGTTTAGTTACTGGCATTTTCATATGTACACAAAACATGGTGGTTAAAGCATGTGAAAATTATCCATTTTAAGATATTTCTTCTACAGTGACTGGGCCCTATCTCTGGGACAGAATAGTTCCATGAAATGTCTTAGGCTTCCAGGTGCTTATTTAAGATAATTATTTTATTCCAACTCTGAAGAAGAACATTATTCTCATTAATAGCTCATAGGAAATGAAATACATCTAAACTCCAGGTACTATGGTTTAAACAGGAAAAAGAAAGGTTTGCAGCCGATCCAATTAGACGTGATTTGAAGCCTCAGCCATCATGATGAGACTAACTCAAATATATAATAATTACCTGTATCTATTGAACAAACTGCAGCCAAAGGCTCTGGGCTTTCAGGAGACAAACCCTCTCAAATCAGTGTCTGAATAGAGTTTATACCAGACAGAAAAGATTTATTGATCCTTTTAGGCAGGGTGATTTGCAATGTAATCCAGACTTCTTGATTCCCAGTCTGAACTTATTTTTTCTACCTTCCTCTATTTTGCTCTTGTGAGCAATTCGTATTCTTAGAGTATGCTCTTCTCAGCCTTTTTCTGATCAGCTTTGATATTTATATATAGGCGAAAGGATACCCCGCAAAAGTTGTGCTTGAATGGCAGTTGTTTTATTTGTCCTAGATGTGGAAATTTTTCTTCTCTAGACAGGATGGTCTGTTTCAAGATGCAGCCAGATTTGACCCGCTACCCTACCCTCAGTACTTGGGTCCAGAGAGCTGCTCACTGGGACAGGCAGGTGCTGGGGGAAGAGGCTCCAAGCCACTTCTTCCCACCCAGAGTCTCAAGATGTCTAAATGTCAGCTAAGCCATGATGACTTTTACGTTTATTTATTAAATATTTATAAAGCACTTACTGTGTGCCAGGCTCCATTCTAATCTCTTTATCAAGACTCACTCATGGACTTCCTGTAAAAACCCTGTGAGGGTAATACTGTTATGATCCCTACCATAGAGAGGAGGGAATGAGGCACTGACAGGTTAAAAAACTTGCCCAAAGTCACCAGCTAGAAGGTGGTAGAGCCAGGCCAGGCAGTGGCCTCTTGAGTCCACTCCCTTGATCCCTCTCCTGTGCTGCTTCCAAGAAAAGCCCAACATGGGATAATGGGCTATGTCAGTACTTGTGGAGACCCAGACAGGAGCAGATGGCACTCAGAAGTCCAGGCTAAAAGAGGGCATGAAGAAAGTCTGTGGGGAGGCATGGACAGGGCTCAGGCCATCAGGCCAGCCCATGTGTGGGTCAGAAAGGAGGCTCTGAACCTGGAGTGGGTGCCTGATGGGACACACACATTCAAGCCTCATCCTTGTTTCTAATGTTTCATATAATACACATATAACTAAACCTGATATTTTATTAAAGAATTCATTCACTCATTTATTCACTTATATATTCGTCATTTATCTGGTCAGTCAGTTAGTTATTCAACAAACATTTACTGAGCATGTCATATATGTCAGGAACTTTGCTGAATGCCAGTGGCGAAAACATCAATAAATCACAGATCATTCACTAACAAATTTAAGATTTAATAACATCCCTAAATGAAAGTCCTGCTTTCTTATGAGAAGCCTTGTAAATAATTTACATTTATACTTGTTTAAAAATGAAAGCTAACAAATTGTGAGCCAGAAAGGAATAAGGTTGCCTGTGGTCCAGTAGTAATCCACATTCAATGTGGAACTTGACCACTGAACTGTTTTAATAGAATATGTCCATTTGTCCCTGTTGCTACACTAATATTAAAAATAAAGAAAGGATAATAGGAGGTGAAAATGTAAGCTTTGACTTCAAATTCACTAAAAGATTAAAAAACTATAGATACTATTGAACCATACCAAACTGTAAATCAACATTATTCATTAAGCAATTGTTCTTTTATGACAAGGTATACATTAAATTTTATTTCTTTAGCAGAGTATAGCTTTTTAATAAACAAGGTAAATATCAAAAAGACAGAAAGATCACAAATTAACAACCTAATGCCACATTCCAAGGAACCAGCAGAGGAAGAGCAAACCAAACTCAAAGCCAGCATTAGAAAAGAAATAACAATGCTCAGAGCAGAACTAAATGAAATGGAAAACAAACAAAAAAAACCCCACAAAGGATCAACAAAGCAATAAATTGGTTCTTTGAAAAGATAAACAAAATTGATAGACCAGTAGCCTGATAAAGAGAAATAGAAGAGAAAGGACTCAAATAACCTCAATAAGAAATGAAAAAGGAGACATTACAACAGATACCACAGAAATACAAAATATCATTCATGAATACTACATAAACCTCTACTCTCACAAACTACAAAACATAGAGGAAATGGACAAATTCCTGGAAACACACACCTGCAATCAGGAAGAAAAAAAAATCCTGAATAGACCAATAACAAGCAGCAAGATTGAAGCAGTAATAAAAATCTCCCAACAAAAAAAAAAACCCCGGATCAGATAGATTCACAGCCAAATTCTACCAGACCCACAAACAAAAACTGGCACCTATCCTATAGAAATTGTTCCATTACATTAAGAAGGAGGGAACCCTCTCTAACTCACTCTATGAAGCCAGTATCACCTTGATACCAAAGCCAGGAAAGGACATAACAAAAAAAGAAAACTACAGACCAATATACCTTATGAATATAGATATAAAAATTCTCAACAAGATACTAGCAAACCAAATTCAACAGCACATCAAAGAGATAATTCACCATGATTAAGTGGGTTTCATCTCAGGGATGCAAGGATGGTTCAACATACATAAATCAATAAACATAATTCACCTTAAAAACAAAGACCATATGATCGTCTCAACAGATGCAGAAAAGCATTTGATAAAATCCAGTGCCCTTTCATGATAAAAGTCCTCAACAAACTAGGCATAGAAGGAATATACCTCAAAATTATAAAAGCCATATAAGACAAACCCACAGCCAACATCATACCAAATGGGGAAAAGCATTCCCCCCTAAGAACAGGAACAAGGATGCCCACTGTCACCATTTCTATTCAACATAGTACTGGAAGTTCTAGCCTGAGCAATCAGGCATGAGAAAGAAATAAAGGGCATCCAAGTCAAGAAAGAGGAGGGCAAACTATACCTGTTTGCCAACAACATGATCTTATATCTTCAAAAGCCTAAAGACTCCACCAAAAGACTCCTAGAATTGATATATAAATTCAGCAAAATCTCAGGTTACAAAGTCAGTGTACACAAATCAGTAACATTTCTATATATTAATAACAGTCAAGCTGATAGTCAAATCAAGAACTCAATACCATTTATAATAGCTACAAAGAAAATCAAATACCTAGGAATATATTAATATGTAACCAAGGAAGTAAAAGATCTCTACAAGAAGAACTACAAAACACTAAAGAAAGAATTCACAGATGACACAATAAATAGAAAAACATCCCATGCTCATAGATTGGAAGAATCCATATTGTTAAACTGCCCATACTGCCCAAAGTGATTTACAGACTCAACTCAATTTCCATCAAAATACCAATGTCATTTTTCACATATCTAGAAAAAAAAAATCCTAAACTTCATGTGGAATCAAAAAAAAAAGCCCAAATAGCCAAAGCATCATAAGCAAAGAGAAAAAATTTGGAGGCATCACATTACCTGACTTCAAATTATACTACAAGGCAATGGTAACCAAAACAGCATGGTTATATTCAACATAGTACTAGAAGTCTAAGCCAGAACAGTCAGGCAAGAGAAAGAAATAAAGGGCATCAAAATCAGGAAAGAGGAGCTCAAACTATCCCTTTTTGTTGCTGATACGATTTTATATCTAGAAAATCCTAAATATGCCACCAAAAGACTCCTAGAATGGACAAATAAATTCATCAGTCTCAGGTTATAAAATCAATGTACACAAATCAGTAGCATTTCTATATACAAATTACAATCAAGCTGATGGTCAAATCAAAGACTAAATATCATTCACAATAGCTACAAAGAAAACAAAATACTTAGGAATATATTTAACCAAGGAGGTGAAAGATCTCTACAAGGAAAACTACAAAACACCGATGAAAGTAATTGCAGATGACACAAACAGATGGAAAAACATCTATGTTCATGGATTGGTAGTGGGCAGTTTCCATCAAGGTACCAGTTAAATAAATTAGGTAAGTTACAATTTACTTTAGGTCAGTGGTTCTCAAATATTTTGGTCTCAAGACTCTTTTACAACTCAAAAATTATTGAGGACTGTAAAAAGCTTTTGTTTATGTGGATTATATTTATCATATTAAAGATAAAACCTATAATTTTAAAAAATTGATTCCAAAATAACACTAAGCCCATTACATGTTAATATAAATAACATATGAAAAATATGTTTCTAAAACAAAACCATTCAGTGAGAAGAGTGGGATTGTTTTACAGTTTGCGTATCTCTTTACTATCTAGCTTAAGGATGACAGTGGGATTCTCAAATTTGTTTCTGTGTTCAATCTGTTGCAATATGCTGTTTTGGCTGAAAAAACTCAAACTTCACATATATATATAGTTGTAAAGGAGAGAAGCATTTAAGTAGCCTCTGAATACCTGGGGATAGCCTTCTTTGATACAATATCAAATTTCAACAATAAAGGTAAGCTGCATTGTGGAATCTGAAATGGTAATAAACTTTTTGTACTCCTTGTAACACTAAAATCTACTGGTCTATCTTGCCCTTTGAATAATTTTTATTCACACATATTTTTTATAAGATCACATACAGGTAAATATCAGTTCACTAAGTTGTGTAGATCTTCTAAATATTGTATAAATTAAATAAATAAAATTATCATGCTATTTATTTATATTAATTAATTATTAAATATAATATTTATTATTTATCATAAATAAAAATTGTATGATATTCAAAAAAATCACATTTATTAATATCCATAAACCTCATAGAAATGTCTTCAAGCATTGGGAAGCTGTCAAAGTCACAGTGGAGGTAAGTTTCCCAAAATTCCAATCTCTTTAAAGTTGAAACTTTATCATTAGCACAAAACACAAAATCAGTAAAATTAGCAAAAGAAATGTTAGTCCTGGCAGTGACAGGCTATGTTGTTAATTTTCCAGAAAATTTATGCCAAATACACAAATCTGAATAACCATAGTTTGTATATTACTTGTTCACTCAAGCAAAAATGATATTCTATGAATAAAGTAGCTAGTTCAATTTGCAACTCAAATTGAGTTTCCTAAGACAACCATCTTCCTTTGGTATGCAGAGGTGATTTTCATGGAGTCTCCGTGATATTGGAAAGCCATGCTGCTATGATGTCTTTTACTTATTTTGCATCCAGGAGGCATTCAGCAATATTTGATTGTAAAATTGTAAAAAGTCTCTCAGTTACTGTTTGTGCTCCTCTGGTCAATGCAATACAATTACTTATCCTAGAAGATGCTCCAGGGAGTTTTCATTTTTAGTTCAAAAAGTTGTAACAATAATTTTGGCATTTAAAGAGCTTGTCTAGTCCATCCATAAAATATTCAATTTTTCTTCTTCAAACTGTGAGCCCTTGCCCTCAAATTTGGCCACAACTTAACTGACACTTCATAGCATCTGCAAATTTTCTGTTGCATAAGACCCAATATGGCAAAACATTAACATTTAAAATGTGAGGGAAACATAGCTCTTGTCATTTGTTTGTTTCATTTGCAGTTTTGCATAGTTGCTTTGGAAGAGTCAGAGAATTATCTGTTATGTCAGTTTTCATGTTTTTCACTATCTTTAGGTATGGATAGTGCAACTGTGGGCTGAGAAAGCAAGTTTTCTAATCTCCCCTTTTTATACCAATAATCTTGCTTAAATATAAGAAAAAATATTATCATTTATTTTACAGTAAAACATTATTGAACTCTAAGTTCTTGATAAAAACTTAAAATATAGATGTTTTCAATAAAATTTTAAAATTATTATAAAATTGAATGTATAATATAATCTTATATATACAAAATTACGTATGTGTATATATAAACAAAGAAAATATATGTTACAATGGTCACTGACATCTTAATGGTGATCATATCTGAGTGGTGGGATTTTAGTCATTTTTGCCTTTTTCATTAAACTTTGTGTACTGCATAATTATATATGGTGTTTTAAAAGCTATTTTCCTTGTTTGTGGAGGGAAGGGAACCCTGTTCCCAATGGTCAACATATCACTGTGCAGAAACCTTGGGAAATGTTATCACTGCCCTGATGCATGCTGCTTTGTGCTGTGATGTGCTAAGGATAAGTGGGACGAGTCAGATGATTTGATGAGTTTGTCTGGAAGTGATTTGCGAGAAAGAACTTGTCCATGCTAATCAGAGCCCACAGATGTGGATCTGAATGCCAAAACATGAATATTCTAATTTAATTCACTAAGAGAACGATAACTATCAAAGCCCACTGGATTATAAATTCATTCTCTTCCAAATCACAGAGCTGAATTGAGAAAACAAATTATAGAGCTACAGAAGGCCAGAATTGGAATGGTACTTAGAGATCATCTGGCCTACTGTTGTCACATTACAGAGAAGAAAATTGGGCTCCCAGAAGGAGTATGTCTTCCAGGTCACCTGGAAATTTAAAACCAAGTCCTGGGGTGGGTGGCTGTGTGTGGGAGGGGAGGAGGTGTGGTGAGGAACAGTGCCATTTGGGAGCCTTGACTTGGCAGCCCTGGAGAAACAGTAGCTCATCTCTTACTCTCTGACTCTGTCTCATCAACATCACCAAAACTATCTGTAAGACTATTGTCACAGTTTCTAAGCTGGCTGCTTATCCTGGTTTAATTATATTTTACTCTATAGACTTCTGTGTCCTTCAGAGGTGCCACCTCATTCTTACAAACATACGATGTCTAAGTCTTAAGGCAGGAGGAGCAGCTGTGTAGGCTGTGGTCGTGTTACTAGTAGCGACGGCAGACTAAATCTTACTTCCAGATTCCAGGGTTCAGTCTCTGTTGGATAGGTCAGATAATTACTTTATGGTCAGTATTTACATAGAATAATATTAGGTTTTATGGCTGGCTTTCAGAAAAAGTGGTTCTGGCTTTTATGACCTGCCTTGGGCAAGAAGGATTCTGGTTTTTATGGCTGGCTTCAGGCAGAACGGGACCAGGAGGCAGGAGAAGGTCTGAGACTTTTGCTTCCGAGGCCTTCATTTTAGGGTAGTTTTCTGAGCCCCTCAACGTGGTATCACTTGACTGTAGTCTGAAAACTAAACCCTCAACACCAATCCTTAGCACCTCAAACAGTAACACAGAGGTATAACATGCTTCTTACATGAAGATTAATATTAAGCTATTTTAAAAACGATCTAAATAGCCTCAAAACATTTTCCAACTTGGGTGTAAACTTGAGTAACTGCAATATTTCCAAAGAGTAAGACTGTTTTGAGATTCTCTTTGGATTTTAACAAACATTTTGTTTATCTTAAATTACTATATAAAAATTAACAGTTTAGGGATTTTTTTTATTCCCTAGGCAAAACCTTTGTTAGGGCAACATAATGCACACATAACTGGCTAGCTTGTGACGAGTAGGACAAACCAAGGGCGGGCAAGACCAAGGGAAAACTAAAGCTTCCAATTTAAAGCTCTTGTAACCACAATTTCTAGGACAGCTTTGAATTCGTAACAGTACTGCTAATATCAGATGATAGAGTGAGTTAGAAACATGTTTTATGTGTACCTTTCCACAGACATTGAAATCAGTGGAAGAAACTGCATCTACAACTGGGATTAAAAGACCAAAACTAAAATATTTTCATAAACCTTTGACCATAAGTTTCTGTTTCTGTGCTATTTACTTGATGTTTTATTTATTATTATTTATTTCAGAATATTACAAGGGTACAAATGTTTTGGTTATATGAATAACTTTTGTAATGTTTGAGTCAAAGTTGTAAGTGTGCCCATCACCCAGACAGTGTACATAGTACCCATTAGGTGTGATCTCACCCATCGCCTCCTCCCCCTCCCACCTGCATGATTTCCTTTGAGTTTTACTTCCATCTGTGCACATGAGTGCTGATCAGTTAGTTCTAATTTAATAGTGAGTACATGTGGTGTTTGTTTTTCCATTCTTGTAATACTTCACTTCGGAGGATGGTATCAAGTTCCATGCAGACTGTTACAAAGGGATTAATTCATTTTTTATGGCTGAGTAGTACTCCATGATGTACATATACTACATTTTATTAATGTAGTATAAAATTAAATTAAATCTAGCTCTTTAAGCTGTGGCGCAAAAAGTAGGGGCCTCAGTCATGGGGAAGCACAGTCAGTCCAAGGCAAGAGGAGGGTCAGCATAAGAATAAGCCTCACTCATGAACTGATGGGCACTTAGGTTGATTCCAAATCTTTGCAGAGGTGAATTGTGTTGCAATAAACATTCTAGTGCAAATGTCTTTTTGATAAAATGACTTTTTGTTTCCATTGGGTAAATACCCAGTAGTGGGGATTGCTACTTTTAGTTCAAAAAGTAGGATCAAATGTTAGGTCTACTTTTAGTTCTTTGAGGAATCTCCATACTGTTTTCCATAGAGGCTGCACTAGTTTTCTGGTGTGGATGCAGAGAGAAAGTAACACTTATACACTGTTGGTGGGATGTTTTGTTTATTCTAATTTACTGACATTTATTTTTGTTTAGGTATGTCTACGTTTTTACGTAATTAAGACCCTTAAACACATAGGTATTTCTGTTGATAACTCAGAAGATTTAGCTATTATCATTAGACAAGCAACAATATTAAATTTACCTTATCAAAAATCATACAAACACAGCTCATTTCGTTTTTGGCTGGGTTTATAGTTTTATAACCTTTGTGTCAAACCCTGACACCTTAAGAAAATAAAAATGTCCACTAAAACCCAGACAAAAAAATGTATACTGACAATTTTTGAAAACATTTTTTTATTCTTACTTTACTTATAATTTTTTTCTTTTTAATAACTCAGCTTATTTACCAAGGATTACTAAATTCATGTGAACTAGAAAAGCATTTGGGTTTAATTAATTTATGAGTACTCCCTTATTTATAAGCCAGTCTGGAACCATGTAGGCACAACATACAAGACATGGACATACACAAAACATATCTAAACATATACATTCACACGCACACAAAGTTCAAATAGCTTTACCTCAGAACTCTAGCCGTGAGATAGTAACACAAACTGACTGTTTTGCAAATGACAACTGGATCCAAATTACTTCTTACAAAACTGGAACTTGTTCACATGGCTAAACTTTAGTTGCCCTGATAGGTAACCTAATTACACCTGTAGATCAAAGCTGTGGGTAACGCAGTTTTCATGTCAGTTTAATTTTTAAAAAACTCTTTTATCCTTTTTTCCTTCAGTTTAAAATGAGTTTTCAGTGTTTACATAGCTAGAACTGGCTGCAAGATCTCCAAGTAGCCTACAATTAGCAATACCATAAACATTGAGTTTATCTCAACATCAGAAAACGTTAGCAGGTTCAGAGTAGATAGAAAAGAAAATAGAGAGCTTAAAAGACTCAATATTTTAATTTTATAGTGGCAGGTCAACCACTGAAGTTCTGAATGTAACTTGCCCTGCAGTTAAAACTTGTACACAAGAATTGACCATAACTAACTGGAGTCCTAGAAAACCTGGCATGCCTTTTAATCTTTCCATTCAGGGGTGGGGAACCTGCAGCCGTGGGACCACATGTGACCTTCTGGATCCTTGAGTGCACCCTTTTGACTGAATCCAAATTTTACACAACAAATGCTTTTAATAATGGATTTGTTCTGCGAAGTTTAGATTCAGTTGAGGGGCCGCACTTGGGGACCTGAAGGGCCACATGTGGCCTTGAGGCTGCAGGTTCCCCACCCCGTGGATCAGAGTGTGCTGATTGTGGGCAAGACTCCACAGTGTTTCACCATTGAGTCATTCCCACCTTCTTACATGTCTCAGTTTCTCTCTCTGGGGTCTACTACTCCAAGAGAGCTCAAAATACCAAGTGATCAGCTCTTATATGTGTTTCCTGGATGAGGCTTCTTTTAATTAATTTTGTTGGGGGTTCCCTATTGGACTTCATGCCATGGGAAATCATCCCAGACACTCCCACTCAGGACCCCGGTCACCCAGGGCAACTTTTGGCTGGAATAAGTAATGCCCTTTCTCTCTGGAGCTGAGGAACTCAGCCTCTCATTTATCTATGACTAGGACAATTCAGTTTCCTCTTTCACAAATATGCAGAAAAGCCAACTGAGATTAATTTGGGGAAGTAGAGGCAATGGAGAAAACCCTTTAGAATGCACTTTCAAATCAAAATTAGGATCCCACACAACAACTTCCTAGGAAAATAACCAACAGCTCAAGATAAACCAGAACCATCAACCAAGAAAGCGAGGTCCAGGTCTCAGGAGGACTTACCAGTTCTGTCCAGGGAGAAGCTTGGAGTCAGGGGCCCAAAAGGGCCATGCTGGTACCTCGCACCGAGCTCTGACTACTCCTTCGGGGGGTCCTGAGTCTTCTCTGAGCTATAAGTCTGGGCGCCATCTTGTTAATGAAAAAGATCCCTTATACCCAGATCTTCTGACTCCTGAGCCCATGCTCTGTTCCTCCCCAGCTCTCATAAACCTCTCTTCACCTCAGCTGTGAGGGAGTAGAGGGAGGGAAGGAAATCTAGCTCTTTAAGCTGTGGCGCAAAAAGTAGGGGCCTCAGTCATGGGGAAGCACAGTCAGTCCAAGGCAAGAGCAGGGTCAGCATAAGAATAAGCCTCAGAATGAGCCTCTGTAAAATTATTTCAAGAGGCTTATTCTGAACCAAGTATGAGTGACCATGGCCCAGAGCCATGCCAGGAAGCCTTGAGCAAGTGAACCCACTGTGGTTGGGTTACAATTTGTTCTTGTACATTTTAGGGAGACAGGAATTACACATAAAGTCATAAACCAATACATGGAAAACATACATTTGTTTGGCCAAAAAAAGCAGGACATCTCAAAGCAGGGGATTACAGGTTATAGGTGGGTTAAAGATTCTTTGATTTGTAATTGGTTTAAGAAATGAAGCTTTGTCTAAAGGCTGGGAATGTTTAAGATAAGGAAGTCTGTTAATCAGAGACAAGTTATCAGATATACTCACACTCACTACATCTGCTGGGTAAATTGAGGATCTGCAGGTGTGTTTTAAGCTTTGTCTTGCGTAGCCTTAGGCCTGTTAATGAGTTACAAAGGATATCTCCAAGAAGGGAGAGGGGGCCTGATGAGGCCTATCTGACCTCCCTTCCCATGGCCAGCAACTCAGCTCTGGGGTATTTCTGAGGTCCCCTTGGCCAAGAGGGGGTCCATTCACTTGGCTGGGGGGCTTAAGATTTTATTTTAGTTCATAACGTAGACCTTTCAAAATGCACTATCTGCCTTCTAGATGTAAGCACCCTGAAGACACAGACCACCTCTACATCTTCACAGAACAGGCACTCATATGTTAATTGCAGGGCTAGAGAAATAGGGAAGTAGAACAATTTCTCAAGTCACTGAGCAGCATGAGCATAAACTTTAGTGATGCAAAAGGCTGAGTCCTGCTATAATTATCTGGCCCCTGCCTACTCCTGCACTCTGCCATCCGGGGCTCCCTCATCCCACCTGCACATTCAGGCTCCTCTGGCCTGAGCTGAGGAGATACAAGAGGTACAAGATGAGTGTATTAGCTCAGCCCAGGTTTTTCTAATTGCTGACCCTGCTCATGCCTTCAGCTAACTCTGTGCTCCACCCCCCACCACTGAGACCCGTTTGTTGCGCCACAGTTAAAGGACTAGATTTCCTTCCCGCCCCTACTCCCTCACAGCTGAGGTGAAGAGAGGTTTATGAGAGCCGGGTAGGGAAGAGAGCATGGGCGCAGGAGTCAGAAGATCTGGGTATAAGACCTGAACGCTCACCAGCTGAGGAACGTGGTTAATTCTGCAACTTCCCCTAGCATCTATTTCCCCACCTGCAGAGTGAGAATTAATAATGCAATGCAGCTGATCGGGTTTAGTGAGGAATTAGTCATTCCTAAGGTTAGGTCCCCATGAACTTCTCAATTGCAGCCCTTCTGCCCCAGAAACACTTTGGATGAGGAACTTGGTCCTAGTACACCAACCTTTCAACTAGAGCCAGACTAAGGGTTTTATATAAACTGATGTTAAGTGTAGAAATTATATAGCACAACATTCATATATTTCCTAGGGCAATGACTTTGAAGCTATTCTGTTGAAAGAAGGCTCAGGTACCCTCCTTTGCTGCCCCAAGCACAGAGCAGGTCAGCTGGCTGGTAAGGCAGCATGGCCTTCTGGCTTTTGCATCCTGAGGACTGGCTTTTTCCTGACTGGATCAGCTTAGGACCCCATCCCTGACCACCCAGGTCTGGCTTAGCTGGTGTTCCCTTCTAGAAATGACAAGGTAGGAGAAAAGGTCAGCAAATGGCTTGGTCCAGATAGGCAGAAAGATCTTATCCCCACATCAGACATTCAAAAGCATGTGCAGGTGCAATCAATCAGGTGATATGGGAACAGATGGCTCACTCTCGGAGCGGCTCTGGTGGCATGAGGTGGCACTGTCCTCCCTTCAGGGAAGATCCGAGAGTTGGGCATGCATGAACTGTGCTGGAAGGAACACCAGCTGTTCCAATTAAGAAAGGTATGCTTCACCACTCGTTCTTCCTCTCGTCTCCTGCCTCCTTTCTCATGACTGGAGCATCTCAGCAGATAGGAACACTAGCTCTGCTGTGCACTTGGCCTCATTGCTTTGTATAGCCCCACTAATCTCTTCTCCCTTCTGGCCTTAACTCCTTGCCATCCACACCCACTCTGAAAGAGCTTTCAGATAACCTTGCCTCAAGTCTAACCTAACCTTGATAACCTAAGCTTCAATTCTTCCTCCAGGATCCTGTTATGATTCTTTCATGCTCAGTGAGGGATTCTCTCTCATAGCATTCTTTGCACATTTCTAATGCAGCATTTATTAGAAGGCACCATCGTTGTTGGTCTACTTATTTGTACGCCTCACTAAACTAGGAGCTTCTTCATGAATATAAAAAATTCCACTACACTGAAGGATGGAAGTATCAGCCCAGAGTGGGCTCAGAGGACATCAGAAATTCTGAGTCACCAAAGCAACCAAAAATTGGTGGGTGACAAAAAAGGATGCATATAAACAAGCTTTTCCAAATACTTCTCTATCTCTTGGGTACTTTTAGATGCTGGGGGCAGGGAAACCCATGTCATGTGTGTAGGTCTTAACTATACGTGGGTAGGGGCCCATCAGCTAGGCAAAGTGCTATGTGCTAAAAGAACTCAGCCCATGGACTGTGACTTAGAAACAAATTATATAGTCATTGCTTTCTTATTTTCTTCTCCCTTACCTGCGGTGCTGTGATTTAGCATTAATGAACTCTGCAGTGAATCACAGCATTTAAAGAAAATAGAAGATCCCTTTCCTTTTGCTTCTAAGGTCGAATCGCAATTTGTTGTGCAATAAAAACAACATTAACATTCTCTGAAAATGTTCTCTTAGAACATACCTTCTAGGGCTTTCCAAATAGCTCAAAAGAAGAGTTTGAGTTTCAAAACTTTTCCTTTAAAGAACGTGAGTCTAGCACTTTTCAGAGGAAATGCCAGCCTCAATTTTTCTTGGCTTAATTTCATTTCAAGAATAGTACACTTTCTTCTTCCTCCTCTCGAGCTCTGCTCCCTATTCCCAGGAAGAAAAGCAATTACAGTGAAGCAGCCACAGTTAGTAGATAATAAAGGTAAGACCAAAAGTAATGAAATTGAAAACAAAATACATTAGTGGACTGACAAAACCAGTCTTTTAAAACTTTGAAAGGAGGGAGAGAGAGAACAGTGGATGAAAAAATGGTCTTAACTGCAATATAGAAGGAATACCAAAAACAGGAAAATACTTTGAAGAATTTTTTGACAGTAAATTAGAAAAGTTAAATGAAATAAACCATTTTTTCTGGATAAATATGTTAGCAAAACTAATTCAAATAAAAAAATCACAGAACCAAATAGACTTATTAATAAAAATATCAAAGACAATCAGGAATTTAAAAATCTGCCCCTGGGGTCATGGGGTTGGTTATGAAAGTTTTACAAGTGAAATCTACCATTGTTGACAGAACAGATTCCTGCCATGTAAGAAGTATGCCTTGAAATAAAAAAAAATAAAGAATTGCTCACTCCAAAGCACATGTATAAAGATTGGTATTTCTTTGATATTAACAGCAGGTTAGAATGACAAAAGAATGAAAATAAAATGCCAATCTCATTTATGACAAAAAAAAAAACCTCCCAAAGAAAATATTAGCAAACAAAATTCAATGATTAAAAAATTATTATTATTATTATTATGACCCAACTGGGTTTATCCTAAGAATATAGTATGAGCTAAGTTTAGAAAAATCTATCAATTTTATTTATATCTATATTTTGCCTATTATCATATTAGCTGATTAAAAGAGAAAACTCATAAGATCATCTCAGCAGATGAAGAAAAAAACATTTTTTGAAAAATTGATGGTTCAGAAAACACAGCACATTTCTTTACAAATTTAGAATAGAAGGAAATTTCCTCAACTCAAAATTTTTAACACAATAGTAAAATCATACTTAATAGAGAAAATAAAATAAGAAAAACATATTTGATAAAAATCAACACTATCAATAATTAAACTCTTTGCAAACCAGAAATAAATACGAATTTTCTTGAACTGATAAAGTTTGTAAAACCACAGCAAATATCCTACTTAATGGTAAAACATTAGAAGCATTCCTTTAAAATTAAGAATTAAGAAAAAGATAAGGATTTTCCATTATCATTCTTTTTTATTTTTCTTTTGGTCAACTTCTAGTATAAGAAAAAAGAAAAAGAAAATTATAGGTATAAAAATTTTACAGAAAGAAACCATAATTATTCACAGATAGTATCATTATCTAAATAGAAAACTCAAGACAAAAATAGATCAATTATTAGAATTAGTAATTGAAGTCAGAATGTAATCGGATATAAGATAAATATATCTTATTTATATGATATAAATATAATTTAAAATTAGATTCTTACATTTTTTATATGTTTTTTGGCCATTATTCTATCTTCTTTGGAAAAGTTTCTGTTCATCTCCTTTGCCCATTCATAAATGGGTTTTTTTGATTTTTTCTTGTTAATTCTTTTGAGTTCTAGGTAGATTCTTGTTATCAGACCTTTGTCGGAGGCGTAAAGAGCAAATATTTTCTCCCATTCTGTGGGTAGTCTATTTGCTCTAGTGATAGTTTCTTTAGCTGTGCAGAAGCTTTTTAATTTGATCAGGTCCCATTTGTTTATTTTTGTAGCTGCATTGAATGCTTTGGGGGTCTTCTTCAAGAATTCTTTGCCTAGACCGATGTCTGAGAGGGTCTTCCCAACGTCCTCTTCTAGGATTCTTGAGGTTTCCTGCCTTAGGTTTAGGTCTGTTAACCATCTTGAGTGAATTTTTGTGAGAGGTGAGAGGTAGGGATCCAGTTTCATTTTTCTGCATGTAGCTATCCAGTTTTCCCAGCACCATTTATTGAAAAGAGATTCTTTCCCGCAATGTATATTTTTGTCCGGTTTATCAAAGATTAGGTTACCATATGTAGATGGTTTCATCTCCGGATTCTCAGTCCTGTTCCAAAGATCAGTGCTTCTGTTCTTGTGCCAATACCAAACTGATTTGATTATTATTGCTTTATAGTACAATTAGAAGTCTGGAAGACTGATGCCTCCCAGTTTGTTCTTTTTGCTTACGATTGCTTTGGCTATACAATTGATCACAAGGTTTGATTTGGCTGATCTGGCTGGCTAGGCGGGTGTCCCCTTCCTCCCTCACCGCTCCATGTGCATCCCTCCCGAAGCTGCGCGCTCGGTCAAAGAGGACGACCTTCCCCTCTAGAGGAGGACCGGTCTTCAGTCAGGAGTATACGAGTAGCTGCGCTCCCCTGCTAGAACCTCCAAACAAGCTCTCAACATTTGGTTTTAAAATGGTAGAATGAATCTTTGATGGGGGTGGGCGTGTAGCACAGAGTTTCATTTAGTAAATGGACACTTTGCACATGTGTGCCTTAACTAACACTTAACAAAAAGCTGAAGAGACCCAAGGATGCTACAGTAAGCTGTTGAGTCAGGATTCCTGGGTTCTTTCTGTCTTTTCTGAGCTCTTTTCTTTCAGTGTATTTGTTTGTTTTAAAAAAATCTTAGCAGCATTATTTATATGCATATTTTGAACATTAGCATCTTGAAAGATGATATTTTTTGACTTAAAAATTAAGGAAGTTAAACATCTCATTTTGCCTAGTACCCATTTAATCCTAGGCAATAGAGGAAATTTATTGTTCCTAATACCTGGTAGATATATTGTGCCTGTGATCTTGTTGAGAGTGTTTTATTCCCAAGTTATGGGGACATTTGTCTATTTTACATTGTACCTATGCAGAAATATTATATAATGAAATGACCATCAGGCTGAAAGTTAGGAGACCCTGTATTCTAATCTTAGCTCTTTATCAGTCAACTATGTGGCTTCTAGGTAAGTTTGAGAACAGATACATAACAGGTAACTGTTTTGGAAGCTGAGCTGGGAAATAGTAGTAGGAAGGATAGACTGGAAGAGCAAAATATTGGAGGCAGGGAGGAAAATTAGAAAGCAATGATTCTTAACATGGTACGTTCCCCTCCCCCCACAGTTTGCAAATACACTTTGACTTATAATTTGTCCTGAAAAATACTGTAAAATATAACTTAACAATTTAATGACCAATTTAGAATATTAATGAATCTATAAATATAGGTGTAATTTGTTAAATTTCATTTTTTCTGAGGACCACCAACTTATTTTTGATTATTTTTTTATGAAAGAAAATGTGTATCTTCAGTTGAAAATAATATTAAAACAATTACCCACATAGCCACCATTCAGTTTCAGACCTAGATTGTTACTAGAACCTTTAGAAGCCCCTGTGTTCCCCCATGCCAACTGTAGCCCTCTCCTGGAGGTAACCAATACTCTGAGTAATAAAAATTTTCTTGATTATAACTGTTTATTACTGATCTATCTGCAAAAACAATATGTTATTTTTCTTATTTCAGTATTTTATAGAAATGGAATCATACTCTTCTGTTATTTGCTTCATTTGCTCAACATTATAATTTGTAAATTCATCAATGTTAATGTGCATAGCTATAGTTCTTTTTTTACAGCTGTATACTATTCCATTATATGACTATACTGTAATTTTGTTAGCCTGTTGAATATAATTAGACATTTGGTCATTTGAAGTGTTTTTTCCTATGATGATAGTAATTCTGTACCAGCCCCTCCTATCCAATCCTTCCTCACTTCCATGCTTCCCTGGGAACTGCTCATACTGTTTCTGTGGTCATAAAGCCTAGGATCTGTTTTTACTAAAGACTAAGGAGCACAAATGCATGCCACTAAATGTCAAGAAAAGACTATTGAGCTGTGAGGGCTCTGGCTTCCACAGTGATTACTTGGAAGAACCAGCTGACACAACACAGAGGTGGGGGATCCAGTCCCTATAGATCTGTCTTTGGCCAGGAAGAGATGGGAGAAAGGAAGGAGGTAGCAGATACATTGATCTATCTTTGTTCCGCTCTCCTCCAACAGACTGTTTTTAGATGAGGTAGTTTCTTATGAATTCCTTGAAGACATCATATGAGACTGAGCAATCTGTTATGCTTGTTGAGAAGCTGTGGCCAGCTCATGAATGTATTTTTGCTCCCATCTTTCCTACCTCACTTCATTTTTTGTTTGTTTGTTTGTTTGTTTTGAGACAGAGTCTTACTCTGTTGCCCGGGCTAGAGTGCCATGGCGTCAGCCTAGCTCACAGCAACCTCAAACTCCTGGGCTCAAGCAATCCTGCCTCAGCCTCCCAAGTAACTGGGACTACAGGCATGTGCCACTGTGCCCGGCTAATTTTTTCTATATATTTTTAGTTGGCCAATTAATTTCTTTCTATTTTTAGTAGAGACGGGGTCTCACTCTTGCTCAGGCTGGCTTCGAGCTCCTGACCTTGAGCGATCCTCCCGCCTCAGCCTCCCAAAGTGCTAGGATTATAGGCGTGAGCCACCGTGCCCAGCCT
>CAUYRT010025122.1:0-14619 GCA_963574885.1 Lepilemur ruficaudatus | reverse complement strand
ACATTTATCACTTTATTTTTTGGCTAATGACTTACTACTTGCTGTTTATTTTATGTTTATTTTAGACTATAGAAATGATGTTAGACAAAAAACAAATTCGAGGGATTTTCTTACTGGAGTTCAAAATGGGTCATAAAGCAGCAGAGACAACTCACGACATCAACAACAGATTTGGGCCAGGAACTGCTAACAGAACGTACAGTTCAGTTGTGGTTCAAGAGTTTTGCAAAGGAGATGAGAGCCTTGACGATGAGGAGCACAGTGGCCGGCCAGTGAAAGTTGACAACAACCAATTGAGAGCAATCATCGAAGGTGAGCCTCTTACAACGATAGAAGTTGCTGAAGAACTCAAGGTTGATCATTCTCCGGTTGTTCGGCATTTGAAGCAAATTGGAAAGGTGAAAAAGCTTAAAAATGGTTGGTTGCTTCTGAGCTGACAGAAAATAAAAAAAATCGCTATTTTGAAATGTCATCTTCTCTTCTACGCAACAACGAACCATTTCTCGATGGGATTATTATGTGCAACAAAAAGTAGATTTTATATGACAACCAGCAATGACCAGCTCAGTGGTTAGACCAAGAATAAGCTCCAAAGCCAAGCTTGCACCAAAAAAAGGTCATGGTCACTGTTTGATGGTCTGCTGCCAGTCTGATCCACTATAGCTTTCTGAATCCTGGCAAAACCATTACATCTGAGAAGTATGCTCAGCAAAGCAATGAGATACACTGAAAACTGCAAGGCCTGCAGCCAGCACTGGTCAACAGAAAGGGCCCAATTCTTCTCCACGACAATGCCCCACTGCATGTTGCACAAGCAATGCTTCAAAAGTTGAATGAATCGGGCTACAAGGTTTTGCCTTATCCACCATGTTCACCTGACCTCTCGCCAACCAACTATGACTTCTTCAAGCATCTCGACAACTTTTTGCAGGGAAAATGCTTCCACTACCAGCAGGATGCAGAAAATGCTTTCCAAGAGTTCCTTGAATCCCAAAGCATGGATTTTTATGCTATAGGAATAAACAAACTTATTTCTTGTTGGCAAAAATGTGTCGATTGTAATGGTTCCTATTTTGATTAATAAAGATGTGTTTGAGACTAGTTATAATAATTTAAAAATCATGGTCCAAAACAATTACTTTTTTTTTTTTTTTGATTTTCATTGTATTTACCAATGTGTACAGTTAATCACATGAATCAATTTCTGAGGAATTCCTTTCCCCTATTGAGACCCCGAATTCCGCTCCCCAACTACTTTTCAAGCATGTCCCACCCCTCCACAGTGCCCACCACATTTTCTGAGAACTTAAGGTTTAATGTGCTGCTTTCTTTTTCATGTCTTTGTGGAATCAAAATAGTCCTACTTTTTCAAGTCCTAGTTGGTTGCCACTGTGGCCAAATAATGACCCTGTCATTTCTCTATTTCTGCCCTAAAAATAGCAACTGGAATATTTAAAAATGTTTCTTTACCTGGCCAGACTGGGCAGTTTTGTTCTTAGCTTTATATCTATTATTTAAAAATTATAAAATACTCCAAAATGTATAATTTGTCAAGTAAGATGAAACAATGCCTCCCCCCAAAAGTTATCCACACAGTGTAAACCATTCAATACTCAGATGGTGAGAAAGGATAAGTTACACAAACCTATAGCATTCTGCAGTGCTCTATTATGAATTCTGTAGTGTTCTAAGCTGAAGCACCAACTACACAGAAACTAGGCACAACAGAATCATTTCTTTAGGCGTTATGTGATTTTTAACAACCAGTTGCATGCAGATCTTTTAGTTACCTATCAACACAATCACTAACACTGAAGAGGATGAGAAAGGAAGTGGAAGTTCACAGCTCCTATAGTCCTCATGGGCATCAGGAACAGACCAGGAAAAAATACCTCTGTTGAACGCAGGGAGGAATGATCCCACCCCATCCCACCCCACTATCTCATATCAATCCAGTTCTTCCCATCCTTTTTGAGAGTTTGCAACAGCTTGACCTCCATCCCACTAGTGGACCAGAGTAGATGCAGAGCCCAAAAGGCGCTAGTAACAGGCTTCTTGAGATAAAACAAAAGATCAAAATGACAACCACATAGTAGCAGCATTCACTAATATATCAATATCCTAAACTGGCAATGGAGGTGAGGCCTCTGCTATTGAGGGGTTGGCTGTCCCCTGTAGGAACTAACAATAGTGCCATTGATACTAACAGGAGTATTATATGAATATGATTAGAAGAACAGACTTGTGCAAGTTTGAAAAATGTGTCTCTGTCTTCACATTTTGTGATTGTTTTCTCAGGGATGTTCCTTTGTCATTTCACCTTCAGAGCTCTGCTTAGGAATGCAAACTGCGTGCTTTAGTGTTGCTGCTTCCTGTACAGTTGCCACAATCCCAAAGGGAAAACAAGAGTGCTTTTAGAATTGGCATGTAAGACAAGAAGGGATGGCTATGGGTAATGTGTAACTAGAGATGAGTGGAAGAGATCACTACAGAATTGCTGTTAATCACCATTTGGGGTACATTTTCAGTTTCTATGACATTGCATATGTCAATTTTTCTCTCTCCGGCCATTCACTGTCTCTGTAGACTTTCAGAAAATCTGAATTCCATCGATGTAGACGTGATAAATTATTATATATGCATGCTTTCCATTCACACATTGCCATTTACAAATTAATTCCCCGGTTTGCTTTCCAAAATGAGCTAGAAATTAGAAAAGCATCCAAAATGCTTTCAAAATGAGATAGAAACTAGAAAAGGCAAAGAGAAAACATCCTGAAAGAGATTTTGCAGCTGCTAGTCATTGTAGCTGTAATATTTGCTTTGAAGACAAGATTTACTATGAAGTACTCCATGTCTTTGTTTGATACGTAGCCAAAGTTTCCAAGAGTTTGCCAGAGTTGTACTTAAAAACCTGCACACATAGTTCACTGTATTCTTCATATCCACTCCCCTACCACATACTAACGATCAAACTACCGTTTTTTTGGCATGCAGATCAGGTAAGTATACATATAACTGTCCCTTTGCACCTGCAAGTCTAGTGACAGCACTCGTGGCTGTAAGTCAGTGAAGCCAACCACCAATTTATAATTCCCTAATCCCCTTGTGAATGTGCAGTCCAGTTACTTGTCTGCTTAACTAGCTTCATATAGAAAGCCCTGGTAATATCAGATTTTTTTTCATGTGTATTCATTAAAATTATAACCCCTTCCAATACTGGGCCTTTTGAGTCAATTACAATGTGATTCTGCTCAAAAACTTACTAAATGTTGAGAATGTTCTGTTTTCCTTAATGGTAACTATAATTGGCTTTCCCCTTTCTCTTTTTTAATTTTTCCCCCTTCCATGCTGTGTTGCTTTGCACTGACTGTGATTGCATGCTGCACCCTGATGTGTCCATCATGATGATGTCACATGGCTTGTTGCTGTGATACCTACCACGCCCCATTCCATCGTATATGTCATGGTTGCATAAATGCTGCACTCTCCTGTGTGTTGCTTCCATGATTTCCTACTGAAAGTGCCCATGATGCACGGTGCTACACCTACCACTGTGTCTGCAGCAACAACACCTGCCACCAACGTTCCCTTCGCTGCAACAGCTACAGGCAATCAGGTTTGGCCATTTATTTTACCTGTTTAGACCTAGATAACTATAATGTGTTGGTAAGGCACAGTATATGCTTTTTGGATTGGCAAGAGACATTACTTCATATTCTTACGTGTTTCTTAAGCAAATGTCATATTTAAAAGTTTTTTATTATTTATTTTTATTTTTCATTTTTTTATTTTTTATTGAGACAGGGTCTTGCTTGGTGGCCTGGGCTAGAGTGCAGTGACATCATCATAGCTCACGGCAAGCTCAAACTCCCGGGCTCAAGTGATCCTCCTGCCTCAGCCTCCCCAGTAGCTGGGGCTACAAGCATGTGCTACTACACCTGGCTAATTTTTCTAATTTTTGTAGAGACAGGGTCTCCCTCTTGCTCAGGCTGGTCTCAAACTCCTGGCCTCAAGCAATCCTCCCAAAGTGCTAGGATTACAGACATGAGCCACTGTGCACAAACTTAGAAGTTTTATTTTTGTGTATATTCTAGAGTGATGAGATAGCAATAGAACAATAGAGCTTAGCTATTCATCCTGAGATTAATCAGCAGACTTTTACTCATTTTTAATCAGTTACTAGATGATGATCTTGATAGTCTATATCTGATTATTGCTATTGCACCAATCCTCAAATATATACTTAATATTTCTTAAATACTTCTTCATTGGTCAAGAGAAGAATTTATTTTATTTTACTGCCATTTTTGGTTACTGTGTTTGAGCTTTAACACTGCAATCATCACCTTTACCTTCAGATCCACTGGAAAGAAAGCAAGATATCACATTTCATTTCTTTCCAAGGCACAGATATACTTATCATTTCTCAGTGATTACATTAGAAATACAGAACAATTCACTGAAGGAAGAAACCACTTTCTCAGCTTTGCTTCGCAAAATTACACTATTAGTGCAAATGGTTAATATGTCTAAAATTTTCTGTGAAATTAATTATGGTTATTGATTACCATGTCTAAGCAGTGAACAAAATAAAAAGACTTCTCTCAAGAAACTATTTTAATCTAAAATCTTTTTTACTACTATAGATACCCCAATTATCAGTAGATGAACTGAATAGCAGCATGTTTGTTTCACAGATGTAGGAGTTACCAGTAGAACAGTAAGTTTCTTTAAGTATTAATATAAATAATATTTATAGGCTATATATTTTTATTTATACAATTGCATTTGCTAAAGGCTTCAGTAAATATTTTCATTTTTCATTACTAGATATTGCTTGTAACTTAGAGCTTGATTTACACATTCTAAATTTTCCAAATTGAAATGTGAGAGCACCTATGCAAATTTTTAGTATGGAAATGACAGCTGGTACTGTATTTTCCCAACGAGCTCACAAATTCTGAAATGTTTTCCTATTATTAAAGGAGTATGATTTGTTAGCCAAAGGCACAGATCACTTTTCAATTTTAATTCTTTAACATTTTTATAGCTTCATTATTTTATTGAAGTTAAAACAATAATTTTGTCAGGATTTGACGAGACATCATCGTAAAGACAGTAAGCAATATGCTTCTCCTATGACATGGTAGAAAATAGTGCTTTTACAGTGTGCTGCATTGTGTTGCTTCCCATGTAAATCAGGTTTGCTCCAGCTGTTTTAAATTTTGAGTGACATAATTTAGTACCCATTATTTTCATTTGAATCATGTCTTCTTTTTTAAAAAAAAATTTTGTTGTTGTTGCTGTTGGATTTTCCCCCCTCACCCTTGATCTCCTCTTTGCCTGGTCCAGAGCTCATAGTGACAAACATTTAATTTGCTCAGTCGTTCACTTGGAATGTATGACTTTCGAAGCCACTTAAGACTCCTAAGTATCTTAATTAATTCTAGGGACTTATTAAAATAGTGTACCAACACTGAGTAAGTATACCTTAGTCATTGAAAGTTCGAAGTTCTCACACCTGGAGTGTATCATTTGGTTGAAGGAGGTAGCAGTTCTGTGCCCTGATGGACTAGTTGTCAAGATCCCAGCTAGCCCTTCTTTCCTGCGGAGGACGCACAGGCCCAGAGCACTAACTGTTGTAGACAGAGCTGATAGTTGGCTGTACATTAAATAAATAGGTCCCTTCAATCATAAGGAATGTTTTAAAAAGACACCTTTGAGTACATGGGAAAGCTGAAGAGGCTATAAATTGAAGTAATTTTCAGGGGTGTCATTTGGGATAGTGGCAACTTGGGAATAGCACCAAACATGAGAATGTAGGTTTTACCAACACTTGCCTAGTTCTAATGGACTGCTTCACATCAAGGTAAACAAAAGTCTTCAAATATAATTAACTTTCCAACAGAACATTTTTGGGAAGAGTGATTCATTTTTGCTTGGTTCCATTAGAAAAATGTGTATTTGGCAGAACATAATCACCTCAATATGTAACAGGTGTTGAAAATGTCTCCAAAGTTCAAAAATGTAATTTTGTGCAATAATATATACCTAGATTTCACATTTAGGGCTATTTCTGCATGGCTGTAAAGCATTCAGATAAAAAGTTTAAAGTTTATTTAATATTTGGATATGTTAAAATGTTTGGTATCAAACACATTTTCTCAATACGTGCCAGTTGGAGGAGGTGGACGAATGGGTGGATGTTCAGCAAAAAGTTTTGGCATTGAATAGATGATGCCATCAACAACGGAGTGCATCTCTGTTAACTTAGGGCAGTTATCCACATTAGCACTCAATGGGAACTATAGACTATCATAGCTATATGGCTCTTCAGCAATCATTTCCAACAGCCCCATTTTCACAGATGTACAATCTGAAACTCAGAGTGGGAGATAATCTTGGCATAGTTCACCCACAGAACTGGAACAAGAACCACAGTCTCCTGACTCCTAGTTAAATAACCCCTCAATATTTCTCACTCTTTCTTTTGTTTTCCATTTCAGTTGAAGTTCTGAACAGCAGAATTATGGAGTATCGAAATCTCTCCGTGAGAACCTCTGTATGGCCTTTCTATGTATATTCTCGTATGTCCTCTTCTACCAACACAACAATAAGTGTGGTGCAGTCAATATATTAAGCAAAGCAAAGATACTAGCCAACAGATTCAGATAAAAAATAAAGCACTAAAAATCAATGGAGATGTTAAAACAAAACACAAATAGAAAACTAATAACTACCATTCATTTTATTTGAATTATCAAGTAGAACATGACCATAAAATTGTGTAACTTGTTACATTACTCTTTGTGATTTTTCAGTAACCATGCTAAGTGAATTTCCACAGTGAACTGTTGGCTTACTGTACATTCTTGGTGGTTAAATGTTTATCTGTTTTTGAAGTGTTACCTTACTATTTTGTTTACATAATAGTCTATTGGGTTGATTTAGAATGTACCACATATATTCAGTACCATTTTTCCTGTTATCGTATTGTGTTGTGTTGTGTTGTGTTAGGTTTTCACATGCTGTAGAGTTTTGTTGTATGTGTATGGTGTTTGATTTCAACTAAAACATTATTAGTGGGGAACAAAAGTATATGTGCTTGAGAAACATGACAGTTTCATGTTAATATGCCCTCTCTCTCTCTCTGTCTTTAGAATATTTCTGTGGGTTTCTTGGGTAGTCCTTAGAAGGACTCACTTTTGAGTATGCACAAAACCTGTTCATAAACATGCATGTGTATAATTTGTACCTGCAGATTTGACGTTGCATAATACAATCAAATTACTAGATTTTTTTGCGAGAGAGAAATAATTGCCTGCACAAAGGAAGGAACTTCTTAAAACATTAACCCCTAATTCACTCATCTTAAATAGCTTGAAAAACAAGAACTTACTTTTAATTGAATTTCTTGGTGTTTAATTTAAAATTATGTAAAGTGCCCATTACATTTTTTTGTGGCTCAAAAATCTCGTCTCCTAGGTTGAGCGTCTAAAACTAAGCCATTTGTCATCTTCAGCTGAGAAACTGGTATTGGGGGCTTAAAGGTATGCTAATTACAGGTTATAAATCAAACAGAGAGATGGGGGTGTGGAGATAGTTCATACATACTGGAGGAAAGTGTGTAAAATCATTGCAATGTAACCTTTTACACGAGTGCCATTTTCCAAATGCAAATGGCTCATGCTTTCTAGACAATTTTTGAATAATAAAGATGCAATCTAGTAAAAGTCAGTCAGGGTTAAAGAGAATTGGTTCCAAATGAGGCATTTACTCCCCAAATGGACAATCTTCTCTGTTAATCATAGAGGGAGTCTGAGTACAGGTTTGGAGAAATGGCAGGGACAGGGGACAGGAAAGTGTTTAAAATTATTCTTTGATTTATTCAAAAGAACTAGGAAAGATAACTGCAGTCGTCTTTAGCTTCAGTTCAACTGAGTTTCCAGTTTTGTTAAACACTTCAGAGGAGAAACAAGCACCCATGATATACGGCAAGTGTTTCCTGCCCAAACTTTAACATCAGAGTCTCTCACGTCATAACCAAGCCTCTCTTTTTGTTTGGATTAATTTGCCTTTATTTGTGTTTGAAAATTATAATAAAGAAGAGTTTTAGCACCCTTTGGATGAAACAGAGTGGCTATACTCCACGGAGCTAAGCTGAATTCACAGTACTAATACTTATGGAATAATTTTACATCCAAGTAAAATAGTAATTAATTGACCTCCTCCACCCTAATCAGTCAGGTATTAACATTACTATTATACAGTGGTGAAAACATATATTTTACATCAACTTAGATAGATTTAATATTTTCTAGGAAATACACCTTACCCTACTGGAAAGTATAAAACCATCAAATTTGATATATATAAAAGGGTTGTTTTGCTCCTTCATGAAATCGACAAGCAAAGAGAAAATCTGACTTAGGATACCTTAAGCTGGCTATTAATGTTTGAATCACAGAACAATGGAGTTGGCAAAAACCTTTTTCCACTTGATGAAACTGAGGCCTAGGGTATGTGACTTGCCCAAGGCCACCTAGCCATTATGGGACCCAGAAATATCTACTGACTCCCATTGTTCTTCCTTTTCACATTGTTTATGCTTAAGAACATTTGAGACACTATCCCAAAGCAGGTTTGGCTCAGAATGTAAGAGAGCAAATTTAGCTCTCCAGTAGTTGATATACTATTGATCTTAATTATCAGTGTAAATCCTGATCAACAGTGATATCTAAACAGTCTTGCTTATATTGGGTCACTGTCATCTGCTAAATAGTGTTGCCTAGAGTTAGAGATCAAGAATTGTCCTTTTACCTGTGGACTCTTTGAACCACTTAACTTCTGTTTCCTGAAATCTTAACATTGCCATAGAAGAAAGTAGAATACGCCTTTTTGAAATTCCTTGTGTATGGAACTCAGTTTTGTATACTCTGTGCCAGAGCCTCTCCAGAAGGGCAGATATGATTACTTAAATCCAGGAAGGATGCACTTGCGCTACTCTGGATGTATTCATTAAAGGAGAGGAGACAGGAATGTTTCTTTGTGCAAAATGAACTTTTGTGTGGTGTGACATTTTGATGCAACGTACTATCTCTTGTAACTTTTTCAACTTTTGGCAAAGATGTACTTAGAACATAAATCTAGAGTACAGTGGTTTCCATGTTGCTTTAAGCACTGGAAGACATTAATAATGACTTATTGTTTAGGAAGTGGTTCAGTGAGGGATATTCAGGGTAGTTGTATTTTTGGTGCCACAATTTTCTATATTGTTGGCATTTTAAAAGTTGCTTTGTAAGTGAATTTAAAGAAAGAAAGCTCAAAGCCCTAAAGTTTTGATCAAATTCAACAGTTTTGAGAAAAATGCAAGTTTAAGATAGCACTCATTAACATAGTTGTGCAATGACTTATTGAAATTCTCTTTACTCGAGAAAAGAAAAGAAGATAAGTCATTAGACTATAAATTTCCAGTTAAAAAAGACAAGTCACAAAACTAATCAGTGACTCTAAACAAAAATTTACTGGATGAACTGTATATATAAAATTCTAACCACTTGTGATTCTTAGTTAACTTTTTATAAGCTTTGTATTTTACAAGGGACTCTTTTTATTTATCCAAAATTATTGCTTTTGTCCATTTCTCTCAGCCTTTTGCAAAAATATGCAAGGGTGTTGAAACTTGGATAAAACGGGTCATGTATACAGAGAAAATAATCTAAAAGTTATCTCTGAAGAGGGTTTTAGTAGTGTCAATTTTTTAACAAAAGAACTATGTGACCATAACATAAGTATATTTTAAAGAGAGATTAACATGAAATTAAAATAAATGGATTCATAAAATTGCTATTTAAATACAGTATTTACTTTTGTAATTGGAGCATGATTCCACAACCAGCTGTTGCATTTCATTTCACTTTTCGAGATTAGAGTCTTTAATTTGTAGTTAATTGTGATGTGGAAAACCATCTTCTCCCTACTCCATCAATCTTCTCCATCTGTTTTTGAACATGCTAAAGCACTTTGATCTTGCCAAAAGTGTTGTCCTACATATACCACTATGCTGTGTTCACTAATGGAAGACCTCAGCTCACCTGCTCTCCAATTTGGGAAAAAGCAAAGCAAGTACCTCCTCCCTGCCATAAGCAGGAACCAAATGAAATTAATCTTTACAACTTGAATTCATTTTAAATGGCATAGTGGTATCTGGATAAGGACCAACATTTACATTCCATTTTATTAAATAAGAGAGAAGGCTCATGTGCTACTTGAGATGTTATTTGGTTCTTTTTCCCCCTCTTTGGAGAGTGTAGATGAGGATGTTCTTAGGTAAAATACAGTGACAAGTTTGCTGGGTTCTTTTAGCCTATAGGGAAGGCTGTGACACACAGAATGATTAGAAACTGGAGTCCTCATTCCTTTTCTCCGTCATATATTTCACACACATTAAAATAGAAATAGATAAAATTTGTGAGGGAAATCTAATTTCCCAATTCTGATGAATAGATTTAGTAAGATAGTGGCCTAATTGTACCAGTGCCTGTCGAAGGCAATATAATAAACAACATGTAAAGAGAGTATAACAACTTTTTTGCAAATTTAGTTGGTAGCCTAATTAAACTGTAAATATAATTACAAATACAGGTTCTGAGCACCAACTCACTAATTGGTGCACGTTTTCATTTTTCTTATTGTTAGTTTTTAAGATTTTTATTTTATTACCTTTTTATATCTCTAAGCAAGTAATGGATTTAATTTTGAAGGAGAGTTAGAGAAAGTTTAAGTTTTTACTACATGTATTCAGCACACCTAGATAGGTTCTAAACTGACACTGAAGCATGACAAGATAAAGATTATAGTCCAAAACTATTCTTTACAGTTCACAGTTTAAGAACAAATTTAAGTTTATATACAAATGATAATTGTTAACTAATGATATTTAGTCGTTGCTTTGGCAACAAAACTACAACATGGCTACCTTTAGACTTTTTAATGTGAAAATTTTACTTGGAAAATATACTTGGTTTGTGACAATATGATCAGATAGAAGACACAGCTCAAAACTCAGAAAACATATATGGTTGAATTTTTTTAATATGAAAGTCCCACATGTGAAAGCTGAATTTGTATCCTTTTGTGACTTTTTGGTCTAAAAGTTTACAACACATGGATTCCAGAATCAGGCTTTATTTGTTTATAGAATTTGTTGTGTGGATAGGGTTATTCCACAGTATTTAGACTTCAAAACACAATCATTGCATTTATATTACCTGATCTTTTTTCATAACTTTATTCAAAATTACCCTATTCAAGTGGCTTGGCTGTAGCTGCAAAAATTCTGTTTTTGGAATTACATACATAAATATATCTACATGAGGATTAAAGCATGGCTAAATCATAGTTTGAAATTAATTCATATTTGTAAAATCATGTGTAAAAGTACTGTGGAATGACCCCTTAACAGTGTTTAAGAGACATATGCTGCAGTGAACTGATCGCCTCAGTTAGGGTGCGAATGTGTGAGACACACCTTTTTTGCACTTATGTACATAGTCCCTGAGAGCAATCCTTGGAGCTTTTTTTTAAATGTTAAGAAGTCTGTGATAATAGTGGATAAGTTAGTAAGAGAGAGTTATTTCTAAGACTTTGAGAAGGAGGGTGTTTTTGCTATAAGGCTTACCTAAAGCATGATGTTGCTTTGCTGTTGTGGAGGCTTTCTAGTTTGCTACAGCTCACCAAAAGAGAAGACTAGTAACAGGTAACAGGTCAACTTCAACTGACAGCACTGAACAAGTGTGAAGTACTTAGTCTTTTAGCAAGACCATTAGCAAAGATTGTTTGCTTTTTAAATCAACCCTAAACACATGTGTGCACACACACACACACACACACACACACACACACACACGCACACAAACACAAACTCCGGGCAGGTTTCTGGCAGAGGTTTTCTTTTCTCAATGGTTGCAAGCAGTGAAATACCCTGTAAATTACAAGATAGACATTCTCAGTATGACTGAATTAGATTTCATGTTTCCCAGAAAATTATCAACTGCTATATACATTAGTTCACATGCATATCAATTAATATGTATTTAAGTGACAACCAAATTGTTAACATTGACCATTATTCTTCCTTCAAGATCCAGTAACCAAAGCCAAATTAGCAACCATTGAAAGATTTCATTTAACAGTTAAGTGTGGCCAGCATAAGGCAGTTCCTTCCCTTTAACAAAGGAAAAAATGCTCCTGGCACAACTTTATAAATGGCTTCATTTACATTATACCTGTTCAGTAGTAGCTGTTTTCTGACCTACCTTTACCAGATTACAAAGTACTTCACTGTGCCACTTCAGCCTCCCACTGTTTTGTTTTAGCTAAACAGAAGAGAACCAGCCAAAATCTTACATAACATAAGAGCTGGAAGAGAATGTTTCAATGGGACCATCTCTGCCAATTTTAGCTCCCATACCACCTACAGATAGCCATTTAACTTTCCTGTTGCCCAACTCAATAAGGCCTAGAAAAGAGGGCACTTAGAAAGGTTAAGTATCTGATCACCAGCAGGTACTTTGAGTCCTTCACATCTTGGGGCAGGTTTTTCTTACCCTAGAGAAGGAGCCCAACCTGGGGTTGGGGGAGCTGGTACTGGTATTGCTACCCATTTTGATAGCTCTCACTTACGGAGAAAGAAAAATAAGCCAAAGCCAGAAAGCAATCCAAGCCTTACAGTTGTCCAATAGCTCAGGGCCATTTGGCTAGATTTTTTTTTTCCCCTCAGCCCATAGTTGCTTAGAGTCAGCCATACAACAAACAGCCTGACAATCTGACCAACAATTCCATTGATACAGAATGTAAGCATTCATTCATTCTGTAGTTAGGAACTCCAACTTCAGCTTTATTGCCAATGTAATTTCCCATTTAATCCATGTTCTTGTTTTGACGTTTCCTTGTGAATCTGTAGGTCACCAGGAATATATTTTCATAAGGTCAACACAGATAAGAAATTTTAAGTCAGGAAAAAAATCATCTGTAAAATAGTGGGAATGACCCTAGAAACATCACAAAAGAATTCAATGAATTCATGGCATGGTGTGCATGCTGACAGTCACTGGATCACACTCTTTGGAGCTTAAACACAGTGGCTGTGTTTAAATAAGTAAAACAAATTAGGGAATGAAGTTTAACAGATGTGTATAGCTGAGGCCAAAAAAAAACCTCTATTATTAAGCCCAAGAAAGGATTTAGTTTGTGACTAATTCATATCGTTTTCAGCCCCTCTACTTCTTCTTGTTTGTAAGAGAATCACTCATTAATACTCAAAAGCTGGATTATTCCAGGGAAATTTTATCTTTAAATAGAACCCATCCTCAATTATGGTATACCTAAAAGAAAAAAAATGCATCATTATTAAATAAGTCACAGCTCTTTGCAGATATTACAAAAATCCTCACTAGTCATTTTCTACGTCGTATTACTTTTTTAAAATACCTCTGTAATAAGACCGAAAAGTAACCTAACCAAAAGCAGTGCTTTTTTCCTCCCAAACATACAATATAAAGATTTATCTGTCATGGCATGGTTCCAAAGCTTTATTTCTATATATAGATGCTATTTGTTAGTGATGGAAACAAATTATTTTGTTGCTACGTCCTTTGTGTCTAGCAGTTGAGAGAATGATATGACCATCATAGCATTGGATTCTGGGAATGCCTGTTTCAAAATAAGTTTCCTGTTTTATTTTATTATTATTATTTCTGCTTTAATTACAAGATGAGCCATTTGTTCCGATGCTCCCAAATTATAATCATTTAAATTAAAATTTTTTTGAAAAAAGGATTCTCCTAAATATATTCTTTTTTTAAGGGCTAATTTTATGCATTCATATGACAACAATCTGGAATAATGTGGAATATAGAAGCACATATTTTGGGCAGAAAAATGGCAATTTAAAATACTTTATAGTTAAGAAAATTATCATCCTTGTATAACAATTATAGCTTTAAATAATGACTAGAATATTTCATGAGTATAAACTCTTCCCACAATATTGTGCCTCCAAAATTCAATAGCTCATTCACTCAACTGCAGATGCATTGATTTTTTTGTTTTTTTCAAGTTATAGTGCTGTAGTGCTTGTTTGTATTTAAAAGTATGCATTATGCAACTCATTTTAGCATGCTACATCCATGTTTATTTTTTGTTCTTTTAATAAAATGTATAAATTTCTTGGTTATGTCTTTTTTATGAATCCATATTCACACATTAGGAGTTCACTTAAAAGCTATTCATGTTCTAGTATATTAATCCTAATATGTAGTAATTCTAATATAAAATTTAAATTTGTGATTTGGCTTAATATTATATTTCATACATAGAGTAAATTTATTTCCAAATATACCTTCAGTATTTTGAATTTTGTAGATAATACATCCATTGTGTTAGATGTATTACTCCTATAAAATTGAAGTTACTGGGCCGGGCGTGGTAGCTCACGCCTGTAATCCTAGCACTCTGGGAGGCCGAGGCGGGTGGATAGCTCAAGGTCAGGAGTTCAAGACCAGCCTGAGCAAGAGCGAGACCCCGTCTCTACTATAAATAAAAACAAATTAATTG
>CAUYRT010025121.1:0-50507 GCA_963574885.1 Lepilemur ruficaudatus | reverse complement strand
ATACCTCAAAGAGATACAAGTAGATCTACCATTTGATCCAGCAATCCCATTACTGGGCATCTACCCAAAAGAACAAAAGCATTCTATAAAAAAGACATCTGCACTAGAATGTTTATAGCAGCACAATTCACAGTTGCAAAGATGTGGAAACAGTCCAAGTGCCCATTAATACATGAGTGGATTAATAAAATGTGGTATATGTATACCATGGAGTACTATTCAGCTATAAGAAACAACAGTGATATAGCACCTCTTGTATTTTCTTGGATAGAGCTGGAACCCATTCTACTAAGTGAAGTATCCCAAGAATGGATAAATAAGCACCACATGTACTCATCATCAAACTGGTTTTAACTGATCAACACCTAAGTGCACATATAGGAATAACATCCATGGGTGTCAGGCAGATGGGAGGGGGGTGGAGTGGATGGGTATATACATACATAATGAGTGCGATGTGCACAGTCTAGGGGATGGACATGCTTGGAGCTGTGACTGGGGGGTGGGGGTAAAGGCAATATATGTAACTAAACATTTGTACCCCCATAATATGCTGAAATAAATAAGTAAATAATGGTTTATTTTTAATTATTATGGGTATATTATTGTTATATAATATGAAACTTCCATGTATTTTAGATTACATCAAAATGCCCTCATGCTAAACTGACTGTATTAAAACCACCACAGCAACATACCAAAATATTGTAAATGTGCTCCTCGATGCAGCTGGGGATTCTAATTCTGCCTAATGCTGATCAGGCCTTAAGCCACAGCAACACATCCATCCCTCTCAGAAAGTTTCCTCTCTTCTCTACAATAATTCTGACCATCCTCTATAAAAATTTACTCATCACCAGTTACATCTGCTTGGGGTTCAGTGATCTGCTAATATAAGGATCTAATTTGAGCTATTATGTGCATGATTAATAGAGAAAGGCAAAGAAGAAATCATTTTTAATCACCAACTTTGCACTTTGCAAACATTATATAACTTACTACACGTACATAAAACAAGTAAGGCATTATTGTAACTCATTGTACAGATGAGAAAACTGAGGCCAGGATATTCACACAGGGTATTCATTTTCATTCCCAGATTCCCTCATTTAATAAATAACAGAGCCAGAATTAAATGTGGTTCTGTCTGATTCCAACATCTGTGTTCTTGTACTACATCACGCTAGTCAATCCATTAATATTCCCAGAGAACATTTGCATTTACCCAAAGCGTTAAAGTCTTAAAGAGCATAAATGGGCTATATAAGAAATGCAGGCTGGAAGAAAGAACTGTCTTTCCCTAGAGGGCCAAGATGAATTGCCCATAAGGTCAGTAGTTGGGGTAGAATCCAAATGATCCTCTCTCAGCCTCATTTAGACGTTGCTCAATGAAGTTCCAACCCATGTCCCTCTGGTTCATTCAAGAATTTAAAGACAGTGAGGCTGAAACTGCTAGATGACTACCAACAAATGCTCTCCCTCTTCCATAGTAATGAAACCCTGGGGGTTTCTTTGTTTTGTTTTGTTTTGTTTACCTCAGTCCATGACTGCCTGGGGTGGAGGGAGAAACCACCTAGTTTTCTCAGCATCCTTTGTACTTACATGGGGCCAGATGCCTGAGTTCTGGCTGATGAAGATGATGGGGTCTAAGCACAAATGATGTGTGGCACCTCCAGGGACCATCCTTAAAAGTAATTTGGCATGCACACTTTGCCATAGTTCTTGCTTCTTTCTGTAGACTGGAATGTAAATCTGATAGCTGGAGCCAGTGTAGCCATCTTGGGTCATTGGTCGACACTAGGAACAGAAGGCACAAAAAGTGGATCAAAAAGTTCGAAGAAGCCTGGGTTGCTTAAAACTTGTAGAACAGAGGCACCATACCAGCCATGGACTGCCTGTCTGCCTCCACACTTCCATACCAGAGAGAAATAAACTACTAACTACTAATAAACTACTAACCACTAATAAACTACTAACTACTAACTACAAACTAATTTAGTTTGATTCTCTTTTACCAAGAGATGAAACTAATCCTAATTGATGAACACCGGAAGGATTGATACTAAATGTTTCCCAGCCTGTGGACTTTATGAACAATGATCTAGCCCAAGAAAGAATAACTTTGTTCAATAAATAATAGCTTTGAATATCAAGATCTTTAGAAACATTAGTGAGGAGGAAATAGTTACAATAATAATGAAATGAAATTACCTCAATGTGGCCTTTTTTCCATACTTAATGCAGCTAGCACAATCCAAACACTGATGTGTCATTCTGTATAACCAATGCATTAGCATAAATAGAACATTCAAGCATGTATGACAATCATTCAATTATAATGATCAAAGGGATGAGGCTGCTGAAAGCCATCCCTGGTGCAAAATTCCCGCCTAAGAAAATATCATTACATTTTAAGAAAAGAGACCAGTCTTGATGCCAACAGCAGAAATGTACTATTTTCAGAACTGTTTATCTACCTTCTTTAATAAGAGAGAATAAAACATTATTTTACCTCCTTAAGAGACAAAAAGAGATGAAACGTTCCATTATCCTAAAAGCTTTATAACTGTTACCGCAAACTGTTAACTTTAGGTTGCTTTAGAAACAGATCTGGAGGACTGACCTTAGAGTCAAAAGGTGCAACTGTCTGGCTGGACCAGAGTTAGAGCTTCCAAAGATGACAAAGCTATATCTGCCATATGTCTCTCCAATTTTGTTTGGAACAAAATCATAGGCTGTGGTTTGCCTTCATCTTCTGAGGATATTCACTTGCCTCAGAAAGATGTTGATTACAAGAAACAAGGAACAATATACATTTGTGAAACATCATGAAAGCCTTTCTCTCTCAGAGCATGGTCCTCCAGACGGCGCAAAACCACCTAGGAAGAAGCACTTGATTGTCTATTCCATGCACCTTCTGTTGCAGACATGTGGGGAAGCAAAGTTGTGAGCTGCCCCAGGATTTCCCTGAAGCCAAAAATCTGCCCAGCTCTTCTCTGGGCAGATTTTCAGCTGCTGTAGCCCAATTTAAGGAGGGCAGCTGCCGGGCACATTTGGCCACACAGTTAAATGGGAGCCTCCAGCATCCTGAACTAAAAAGTGACATTTCTGAGGGAATGACAGAGAGTCTAAAACAATGGGGGCCCCGGTAAGGGCTTGGAAAAGCAAAGCGGTTTTTCTAGATTTTTTTTGAAAACTGGTGGCTGAGGCTAAAATTGGAAACAATCATATAAACAGAAAGCACTTCAGTGATTATGTTTTGAAAGGCCAAGCTTCTGAAAGCATGATAAAAGGAGAAAAAGAGATGGTTCTTTTAAAAGACCCAGAAAACATTTAAATTTAAGATGCCTGGAAAACTTACCACCACTAATGCAAATCCAGTGACTCACCTATATCCTTGGTCCTCACACTCTAAGGGCAGTGAGTGCCATGAATGTCGAGCCATCCCTAGAGTGCACATCACAGTTAGAATCAGCTGCATCAAGGTGCCAGATGGCTGCTGTTTTAGTCAGGGTAGGTTAGTCTAGGCTGAGGTAACAAATAAATCCCACATTTTAACTTGACATAATGCAAGTTCTTCTCTCCTGAAGGTACAGCCTTGGGCTGTTCTCCTCTAACTATATTTACAGACGAAGGCAGCTTCCTTCTCATGGCTTCACCAGCTTGTTGCTTCTTAGTCATGTGGAGGAACAGCCAACCACAGATGGTGGTGATGAATGCACAGTAGATACTGAACTACTCTCAGCCTGGAAGTGACACCTGTGTGGACAGAACTACTCACATGACAATCCTAATTGCAAGGGAGTTTGGGAAATATCAAAGACAAACAATGAGCACTGACCACCTCCAGTAGAGATGCGAGATGAACTGAACATGGGGGCTTAGCCATCAGCCACTCAGCTAAATGATTTTTTAAAGGACCCTAAAAGGAAAAAATTAAACTCACAAAGATCACCGCAAAGAGAGAAAGAGAGAGAGGGAAGGAAGGAAGGAAGGGAGTAAGAGAGGGAGGGAGGGAGACCGGCCAGCCATGAAGCATGCTCTTGGTAATTTCTGCAATAAGACACAGGAAATCTGAAGCAAGGCTGACAGACTAACAGAGAAGGTGAAAATGACTGACACACAGACACTGCAGGAAAATGTAGGCCCATTTCTGGTAAGAAGTTTTAGAAACCTGTGCACTAAAAAGAACTCAGAGTTAAGTGACAGTTAAATAAATACAAGGTAAATTAGAAACCATTTACATCCAGACAGAAACAGCAAAAGGCAGGTTTTTAGAATTAGAGGCACAGAAAAGCAAATCACCTGCTTGACTGAGACAGTAACAGAGGTTAAAAACCATATGGAAAACACTGACCCTGAACATTGATCAAGGAAACATAATTACCAATACCTAAGCATTCTGGAAGAGAGTGAAACAGGAGATGTGGAGAAAATAATACAAAATGTTACCACGACTATTCTCTAAAATGAAACAGAAGACATCATTTTTTAAAAGACTTTCAGAACAAGTATGAAATGCAGATGATGTCAGACTTTAAATTCTTGAAGTAAAAGGAAGAATAATATATGTTTAGAAGAATAAAAAGGAAAAATATGTGACATTAAGGACAATTTTTTAAATCTGGAAATTGTTCTAAATCTTCAATTAGTCTCTGTTTGGTGGGTGGTGGAGAGGTAGGAATGTAAAGTGATCCTTATGTAGAACAAAATTTTAGAAATAGGTGCAAACCTCTAAAAGAAATCTTCACCAAAAACAATATTCTTAATTAAAGAGAAAAGAATATTATTTTAAAACTCAAGAATTACAAAGAAAAAGTATAGAGTAGGTAGGTTGGGTAGTTCATATAATAAATAGAAAAATGTTTCTAAAAGAAATTAGAAATATGAATGTTATTGTCTGCAAATGCAAGATCTTGTCCTTGGATCCAAAATTCAACTGCACACGTTCAAGGGAGATGTGTCTTGGCATCTGAAAAAGGTAGAAGGGAGGGTAAAAGAAAACTTAGAGATTTTATAGATATGCTCTCTTAAATATAGGTTTCTTCCCAACTCTAAGCTTGATCAGACCATACCTAAACTATTGGGTTCCAGTCTAGGGATGACCCTGCAAGTGGATAGATAGAGATGAGCAGAACAACCAAAATGGTGGTGGCCTTGAACATCCATCAGATGAGGAAGAGATGAAAGGGGGAAACAATGACCTAAATGGAAAAAAATCCAAGGGAGAGAAAATAGCTGTCTTCAAATCTCAAGAGTGGAAAGGACAGGTGATAGATTTAGGTTCCTCATAAGGACACACTTTTAATATCTGTTAATGTGCTGCCCCCTGGGCTTGTAGGTGCTCCATCCCTGCGGCTGTTCAAACAGATGCTAAAAGACATTTTCAGGATACTGGAGAAGGAATTAAACACAGGGCAGACCACAAGACTGCATGGTTTTCAAGGTTTCTTACAACTGCGAGATTTTCTAATTCTGTGATTGCAATGAAATGAATTTACTGAGTGGATGTCTCTGCAGAATCTTCCTAACAGAATTGTATTGACAGAAAATAAGTTGATTGCACAAATTAAAAAAATATAGATATAGTGACCCAAAGTAATGACCCTGCAAACCCTTGCCTACGGTTGGCTGCTGTGCCTCCATTTCATTTCCTGGAATTCTGTTCTCAACAAGCATTCCTCAGTGAAATCTTTCTAACGGCCTTGGATCTCATCATCAGCAAACAGCACATGTCATAAAACTATCTTAAAAAGAAAAAAAAAAAAGAAGAAAGGAAAAGAACAGAGCAGTGGGTATAGACCTGTAGAGCCAAAAGGGAAGCAGTTAATGGATCCCACCTAACGAATTCAGTGTCTTCTTTCTGCTTGCGAAAACACACCTGCTGAGTTTGGCATTAAATGTTGGCATAAAGATTACATTCAAGGAAAAGATGACTCTAAGGTTATATGGACCTAGCAAAAATGTTTCCAAGGACAGAATCAAGGAATCATTACAAGTCAATCTTTTATTTACAAAACCCAAATCTGAATAGGTAAACATACAGTACAATAAATTTGAAAAGAATAAGAAGTTGTAATTATGCACTTAACAAAAATGACAACCACAAGTTCCCAGTTCACCAAGGTTAAGGTTCCTTCACATTAAGTACAAGGAACCTCCAACTTGCAAGCCAGACTCTGTCTTGCATTTCGTGTCATCTCCTATGTATAATTCTCTATCTTGCGCACCTTTGGAAATTTTCAACATCATGTGATTGCCATAATTCCAAAAATTTACAAGAGGAGCTATAGCATCACGAAAGTGACCTTCTTTTTAAAATAAAAGGGAACATTTACCATTTTTCAAAGAAAGAAATTTGAAATAAATTGTGTTTATGAAAAGATTTTAAGATTTTCTGTGGATGGCTTTAGATAAAAATGAAAGAGAGATAGCCCTCTAGAGTTTATTATGCACATCTTATATATTTACATATCCATATACATATCAAACCCCAGAGAGATTAAGTTTCCCTCCTCAACTTTCCTAGTTTTGGCAACTAAGAACACAGCTAAGAAAAAAAATAAAACTCCCCACTTCTAAGTTTACAATATATCCGTGTTGGGGGCAGCAATCTCCTCAAAGGGCTGGCTAATTTCAGTTATGAAGTAAACAGTCACCTTGAACAGAAGCTTCCAACTGAGGGTCATACAGGAGATGTGACCTGCCCCAGAAAGGACCTGCAGTGCCTGAGGAGCAATTCGGGGAGTGAGCCTCCCATCAACAACCAGTCACCCTGGCCCACAGGCTAATAATTAGAGTAAGGACATGGACCAGCCCAAGAGAGGCACTAACACCCCTGTGCGAATAGGAACACCCGCCTCCTCTCTCCTCGGCGATCTGACCCCACTGTTGGTCAGAGAGAGAAGAGGTGGCATAAATGGAGAATTGTTTTGACTTATGCATGAGAAAGAAGTTCTCAAAGAATCAGGCCTGAGTCTCACAGAACTTACTGGAGACCACTTGCTTAACAAAAAGTGTCTGAGAAATTAGGGAATCAGACTGAGGCCATGAGGAATCTTGCTACCAGGCAGAAATGTTGAACAGTGCACAGCTGGTAGCACTTGTTCAGAAAACAAAACTGCCTCCCACTTATACTCCCAATGAGTTGAGACTCTTCACTAAACTTGTCATATATAATATATATATTCAGAAACTTTCTTAAACGAGTACAAACTTTGTGTCTCCTGCTGACTCTCAATCTAACTCTACATGCATCTAACTGCATTTCTATAAAATAACTAAACATGACTCATATTTGTATGGTGCCTTCAGTTCCACCTGGTTCTTTCAATTTTTTCTTTTTTTTTTAATCTCACAATAGTTATTCCGGCAGTTAAAAGTGCACAGCTGGAAAGCGGTAGACCCAGGACTCAAAACCAGCTGTCAAGTTCCACAAAACTCAAAGGTGGGGTTTCCATTTTCATCTTAGCTGGCTTCCGCTCCCAAGCTGTCTTGTTTTGTGTCTTTATGAGTTGAGGCAATCGAGGATGGCCACTTGCCATGCTCTCTGCCCTTTTCACTTGCACCACTCCGTTTCCTCATATTTTGTCCCTCATCTTTGCTCCTTCTCCTCCCACATCCACTCCCAGCCCCCTTCCATCTTGTTCATTCTCACCAGAAAGCAAACAGCCACTGAATCCAGATGCCATAATCAGCAGTGGCCCCTGCAGGAAACAAACACAAGAGTACGCGGCACTCAACGGTAGACAGGCTCAGCTCTGGAGGGAACTCTTCCACAGCTGTTGGGAGAATCAGGGTTTTCTGTGGGTAGTTTCTCCCTCCTTCGGTGAGGAGAGGCTTGTCAGATCAAACTGCTATTTGTTCTTTAGAGTCTGATTTAGGAGATTATACATCAGAGAGAAACACTTGTAAAAGGATTATAGCATTATAGAAAAATAATTGGAATGTTTCATCTCTCTGCATATCATAGCTTGTTAAAGTTGCTCTAAGGAGTAGTCAGATTAATTAGAAAGAGGCAATATGCTTATTTCTCTAGCTCAGCTCCCCGGTGGTCGGAGACACTCCTACTTCGTAAATGCTAAGTCTAGAAGTAAACCAAAGGAGTGACTCGAGGGAATTGGCCTGAAAATCTTAGCCGCTTTCTCCCCCCAATCACTTAGCCTCCCCAAAATGATCTATTCAGGATGGACAGGGAAGAAGTTGGGTTATAACATTGCTCCCATCATTCACAACACACCTAACGCAGTCAGACCTGAGAAGTGAAGAGAAATAACATTTGTTATCTGCTCTGAGCCAGGCACTGATCCAGAATCTTTATAAGTGGCACATTATTTAATTCTCCTTAAGGCCCCAAGAGGTTATCTTTATTTTCGGGGAATGAGCTGATGCATGAAATTCAAGCTCAGATCAATCTGATCTCATAGACCCACCCTTCTTTTTCGGTTCTACCAGGTACCACCTCTGGCCCAAGGGTCTTTCTCGGGGATAATGGCAGAGATCATGCCACGTAGTCACATCATTTTTTGGACGAGAAACCCAGCTGACTCACATCAGATGTCCACAAATAATAAACAGAATGCTTGTCCTAGCCATTGAAATTAAAGGTATGTTTATTACTCGAGCACATCTTATATAGTGATAAGTGTGTCATCTTTAGTTGACCAAAAAAGAGGACACTGCAGGAGGAAGAACAATGACAGAGGAGTGAAGGAATAGGGACCTTCAGAACAAAACTACGAAGCAAGCGTATCCATCCTGCCAGGAGAAATAGGGCAGTAGAAGGTCTTGTTGACAAAAATAGGCCCTTTAATTAAGGCTATTAAAAAGTAATAGGATGCCATAACACTTCTTTTAAACAAGGTCTCAAACCTTTTTACTACCTTTCTTCAGCCAAAGGGAAGATCACAGATGTTTCCTTAATTTCCCAATTAACAACTATATTAGTCAGGGTTCTCCAGAGAAACAGAACCAATAAGGGAGAGGGAGGGGGAGAGGAGGAGGAGGAGGAGGAGTAAGAGAGAGAGAGATTATGAGGGATTGGCTCATGTGATTATGGAAGCCAAGAATCCCACAGGGTTGGGCAGGGGAACAGTGGTATGATTTCGAGTCTAAAGGCCTGAAAACCAGAAGCATCGATGGATGTCCCAGGGCAAGATGGACAAGACGGATGCATCATCTCAGAGAGAACACATTTTCCCTTCTTCTGCCTTTTTGTTCTACTTCAGTCCTCCAGGGATGGGGTGACACCTACCTGCATTGGTAAGGGAGATCTTCTTTACCAGTCTACTGATTCAAATGCTAATCTCTTCTGAATATACCCCTACAGACACACTCAGTCAGAAATGATATTTTACCAGCTCCCTGGGCATCTCTAAGGCCAGCCAGGCTGACACATAAAATTAACCATCACAGGATATATCAATCACTCCCTTCCTTCCTTTTTGCACAGAAAGCAAGTGTATGACAGACAAAAGCCTTGGTTACAGGTATAAAGGGCCATTTTCTCTGTCTATAGGTATTAAGGAGTGATTTTAGAATATATATCAATTATCTCACTCATATGGGTAGTACAGACAGTCAATCCATAGAGTTCACTACTCTGAATGGAATGTCTGTTACAAGCCTGAGATAATCAGTTTGGTAATCTAATATAATCTAATAGGCAATTAATGAAAGTCTATCCTTTAGGATGAGCTGTTGATTCATTCCCAAAATATTTAAATACAAATAAAAATAGCCACAGAAAAAATAAAGGTTGGAAAAAATTCTGAAGTTATAAAAGATTATCTTCAGTCCTCAGTGCCCCACTTTCTATTTAGACACCTTCCCTTATGCTTTTTTCCTTTACTTTTTCCCCAAATACCCAAAAACCTCATGTCCCGTCCTCATTCCCAGAATCTCCATATATGCCCCCTCTGGTAGCACGTTAGCCCCAAAAACTGACTAGGTCTCTGTTCCATTTCCTAGGGTAAGCCACAGGTAACGATGCTTTATCAAGTAACCCATGCTCATGTTTCCCAGGTGTTCGTGAGTTTATATATTCCCATTCCTTATTAGGGTATTTACTTGAACATTACCTCCAAGTTAACCTGATTATTTTTTGACAAGGGCTTTGCAAAATATGCCTAAATCCATAGGGGTGAGAAGCATGGGCATTTCCAGCACCATGGTAGGCCAACAGAGGAATGATTTTGCAACAAGACCTTTGTTACCATCCAGATCATATCACACGGGCAGCTGCCCTCATGTCCACATCTGTGATCTCATCATCCTTCACAGAGAAAGTTGATATTCTTTACAAGAGCCATCCTCCAGGATAGGCACATGGTCACTTTATTGGCCCCTACATCAGACCCTGGAGACCTCATTTCCACAGTAAACAGAAAAGAAACATATTCCAAACTCCATTCAACTGTGGGAGGACTCCTTTCCTCCCTCCCCTACTCCCTACATACCAACAATCCCAGTGAGATTCTCCAGTTCCCTTTCCCCACAATGCTCTGGAATGCATTTCCTGTGGGGTTTAGGCACATGCCTCAAAATACACTAGTTGTTTAAACATTGAACTTATTCCACCATAGTGGTGGACAAGGAATGTTTCTGGGGGGTTAATCCTGAATTGAAAACCAACAGAATAAAAACAATAGGAAGAATCTGGCCAGCCTAAAGGCAGGATTAGGAAAGTAGGAGACTGAGCAAGAAATAGGACCCCTGACAACCAGGCTAACTACTTGACAAACTTGCCTCAGGCCAGCCCTTCCCAGATACAGGGAATATGTCTCCTTCCATTACTGTCAAACATTCAAGTAACTTTTTTTTTTTGAGACAGAGTCTCGCTCTGTCACCCTGAGTAGAGTGCAGTGGCATCATCATAGCTCACTGCAACCTCAGACTCCTGGGCTCAAGTGATCCTCCTGCCTCAGCCTCCCAAGTAGCTGGGACTAGAGGCATGCACCATGACACCCGGCTAATTTTTCTATTTTTAGTATTGACGGGGTCTTGTTCTTGCTCAGGCTGGTCTCAAACTCCTGAGCTCAAGCAATCCTCTCATCTAGGCCTCCCAGAGTGCTAGGATCACAGGCGTGAGCCACCGCACACAGGCTTGAATCACTTTTTAAGACACAACTCAAAAGACCACCTTTTTTGGCTTATTTCATTCATTTGCATATTCATTCAGTTCTGCACAATGTAAAAGAGGAATGGGAATATATCATGTTTGAATTTCTTGGTGTAGTCTGGACCTGTATTATGATAGTATTAAGCTAATGACCTATTCAGGGCTCTCTGATAATAGCTGACTCAAAGCTTGAGCTTCCATTGTAAGTTGATACATCTCCACATGCACTCACACACACCCCTAATGTAAATTACTCTACCCCCTCCAGCACTAAACAGAGACGCTCAGGCCTCAATCAAGAGAGGCCCAGAAAACACTAAGGTGTTAAGAAGGAGAAAAGAGCCTGCCCAGGTACACTTATCACATGGGAGCAAGTAATACCAAGGTAAGAACTGCCGGCAATGTGGACCTGCAAAGCACAGTGACCGTGCTTGCAAATGACAGACTCCCATCTCGTCAACACCTAGAGCAGCAATCCCTCCACTCATGGGAACAGGATGCAGACAGAGGAAATGCAAAAGGAGATATGCAGAAGGGCAGAAGTAGGGAAAAAAGAATGGAAAATTTCATCTCAACAATACAAAGGACAATATAGAACAGGCTCTCGAAAATGATCAAAATCAAATTGCAGCGATCAGAAACAGAAAGGGATGAGAAATAGTCAATGGAAAATACACAATGTGGATAATAAGCTCCAAGAGTTCAGAGAAAAAAGAAATCAGAAAAATTGGGCAGAATGATGTAGGAAGATTGCTGAAGAGAATAAGAGCTTTTGCAGAACTGGCTCAGAAGGTACACTTATAAACTATAGTGCAGACCAGGAAAAAGAGAAAGCGGTCTTGCTGACCCATGCAAGTATGGCCTTTCCTCATTTCCTCTGATTTTAAGTGTACTACCAAGAACAAAACTAGCATGATTCTGCTAACCCACGTTAGCCATCAGCTGCCCTCTCTGTCACTCTGCATGAGGCTCACCATGATTTCAAAATGTAATGCCTTTTATCACTACTTCTTGAACCTTAGCTAAAGAATCTTCAACTCTCGGATGCAGAGGGTAAGTTCTTCAGCTTTCTCCCACCCCAGTGGAGTACATGCCTTTTGTTTTTTCTTCAGTAAAAAATACAGAGGTAGAAAGTTAATAAAAGGTTGTATTTTGTAATTTGCTAACAAAAGGTCCAGAGGCAAGACCCCAGACTTCCATCATGGCAGAGCCTTAGATGTGTCTGTTGAACTAGCAAATCTCCTTAGAGAACTCTGACCCTGTCTTCCTAAACTTTCTGCTTTAGGATAGAGATGCCTGACATTTAATCTACCCTCTTTGTGAACCAAAACATGGGTCCACTGCATATCACATTGTGTCATCATTTTCAGTCGTCATGCTAGGCACCAGTATCAGGAAATCATACCTGAATTAGAGAATCTCTGAGGTCAAAGGTAGGAGATCAAGGTCAGGTTTGAAGATACAGCAAACCAAGTCCAAGTCCAAGTGAACTCAGCCAATCCTCAGCTCTGAGAAGCTGATGAACTAATTTAACCAGAATAAGAACTATAGCCAGCACTGAAATAGAAATGTCACAGAAGGTAGTGCACAGAAGATGGCAAGTGAACAGAGGTAAAAGTTAAAAGAGCCTGAAGTGTTGTGTCTATCTCATTCCTTGTAGAGAGAGGAAATTCGTAGCTCAGACAGGTTACCAGAGCAGAGCCTACCTGAGAGGCATGGGAATGTCAGAGGGTTGTTCTGCACTGATTGGCACAAATTTCCCTCCTGCCAACTAAGTCTGGCTACTATGCTATTGCTTCCCTCATTACTGACCTAGAGAAGATCCCTCTGGAATTCTCTATTGAGGAAACAGAAAATCTCTCTAGAACTTTCCCTGAAACCTAGAGGATGTTGAACAAGTCCCTTCAAAAATGTTGTTTCTTGATCAAGTTGTACAATGGCACAGGGGCTCGGAGAAGGGAGTGCAACGGGAAAGTGAGTCAAGGTGTGGGCTGAATTGTCCTCCTGCTTGGCTAGAGACCTAACAGCCATTCATGGAAGCTTCTATGGGCCACAGATGGACTCGGTCACCTAAAAGACCTGAAACTGAGAAAAGCAGAAAGTATTTCGAAATGAGGACTCAAAGCCTCAACATTTCTCCAAGTGTGAAGGACCATCTGCCTCAGAATCAACCAAGAATGTTATTAAAAATGCAGACGGTCTGCACCCGACCCTAACTCTGCTCAACCAGGATATCTGGATAGAGCCCAGGAACCTGCATTGTAAGAAGATTCTCCCATCCCCACCCCTTAACCCCACTCCACTGACCTAGGAAACTCCATCCTTTTCTGTCTTCTCAGTGTTAGTCACCTTCAAGCAAGAAGGGGGTTAAATCCTACAGTCCACTCAATGTCATGGGGGAGAGTACAGATTATCATTCACTTTACCCCTTGAGGAAAAAAAGGAAAACAGGAGACTAGCAAACCTTGGAAGATGAAATAAGCCAATTAAAATGTCTTTAAACTAGGAAGGGTAGCTCCATTAGGATGCAAGCTGTCTGAAGTCTGGAACCAGGGCTCCCCGGGTATGGTGGTACTCAGTAAGTGCTTAATAAATGTGGAAAGGGAGGGAGGGAGGGAAAGAAGGAGAAAGAGAAGAGAGAGAATGAATGAGTAGAACATGGCCAGCCTTAATAACCCTGTGTTAATTTTAGTCCTCCTGTGTTCTGCCCAGGCCTTGTTCTCAGCTCTAACCCACTTGCAGTCAACCCCTTTCACTTTCATTTGAGGTAACGGGAACGCTCATTCATCATGCTGACTCCTTTTGATGAAGCTCTCCTGGCCTACGAAGTTAAGAGAATCCTCAGTTAACTGCCATTCCCTCTGATTTTCCAATCTGTCAGCTTCTTCAGAAATAAAGCACTTTTCTTCTATTTTACATAAAAGGTACTCTTCAAGGTCACGGCAGCAGGAGAGTACGCACAGAGTACAAGACGTAGATCAATCCACAGCACCAGAGCTTAGCCCCACTGGCAGTTTCACCAGCCCTTTAGTTCCTGTGCGAACCCAAACTCCTTCCGCTGGCTCTGGGTGTGTGCATGGCCTACATGGCCAGGTGGGTAAGAGCAGAGAATAGGGAGAGGAAGGCTTCTGGGAAGTTTTACAGATTGTTCCCACTCTCGGTCTCCAAGGCCTCTGTGTCTTCCAGTCTGCCGTGAATCTGGGGACCCAGATCCTGGCATTATCTCCACTGCTACTGGCACTCTTATTTCCAGACTGTCCACTCCAACTATTAAATGTTCTAATGCCCTCTTTCTAAAAGAATGCTCTTTGCCAGGCACAAGATGAGGCTGTTGAAAACAAGAGTGTGTGTGAATTTTTTAATTTCAAATTGTTTGCAGCAGATTTAAAAAGTAAAGAAAAATACAATGAATGAAATTAAAATAACTTCTAATCTTACCGCTCATTGGTAATAATTGTTGAGTTTATCTATGTGCTCACATCATTAAATTGGTAAATATGTACACAACTGTTAATTTTTTTCAAAATCTGGATTATGTTACATAGTCTTTTTTCTTCTTCTTCAACACAGAGTAAATGGGGAGTATTTTCCCATGGTCATTAAAATCGTATATAACATGATTTTTACAGGCTACATAATATTTTGTCATGTAAATTTATTTAGCCAATCCCCTTTTTTGAGATTTGGGTAATTTTCAATTATTCACTATTATTTTTAAAACCACTCTAATGGAAGCATGGAGCCTCGAGGCCCTGCAGACTCCTCAGGCTCAGTCCCCTCCCGATAAAAATTGTAATAAAAATATTAAAAAATAAAACCACTGTGATAAACATATTCACTGATAAGTCTTTACACACAAAGGAATGATTTTGATCATTTCCTTAGGATAAATTCCTGGAGGAGGAATTGCTGAGTGGGCATAAACATGTTTAAGGCTGTGACAGCTGTCATTGAATCATTCTCCACAGGCTTTAAGCATTTCAGTTTCCATTAACACTAAGAAGGTATTTCCATTTTCCTCACTTTTACAAATATCAAATAGTATATAAAGAATTCAAAATTCTTTACAAATTTGATAAGAAAAAAAATTTCTTGGTAATTTTGATATACTTTTTGTTTGTCATCTTTTGTCAACTATCTATGCATGCCCTATGTTTATTTTCCTACTGTGTTTTCTACCTTTTTTGTGTGTGTGTTGATCTGCGCTGTGTTCTGAATGCTTTTGTCTGCCCAAAATTCATATGTTGATATCCAAACCCCCAAGAGCATGGTATTAGTAGGCGGGGCCTTTTGGGAGTTTAAGTCACCACAGTAGAGCCTTCATGAGTGGGATTAGTACCCTCATAAAAAGAGACCCCAGAGAGCTCACTAGCCCCTTCCACCACATGAGGACACAGCTAGAAGGCACCAGAAAGCAGCCTTCCCAGAGAGGAATCTATCAGCACCTTGATTTTGGACTTCCCAGACTTAAATAAATTTCTGTTGTTTATAAGCTACTCAATCTATGATATTTTGTTATAACAGTACAAAAGGAGTAAGACAATCTAGTAACACCATTTTATATATTAAAGATCTAACACACTGAAACACATGTGGCAATTACTTTTCCATTTTTTTCATTTAACTTACTGAATCACAATGTTGTTTGTATTAAAAAATAAACATGGTAGTCAAATCTATTAAATTTTTATGTAATTGTTTATTCCTTTGTTTTTATGTTGAAAATAGGCTTTTCCCACACACATAGTTACTAATAGTTTTTTAAAAAGTACTCATGCAATTTATTCCTTTACATTTAATTCTTCAATCGGATGTTAATGTATTTTAGTATATAGTATATGATAAGGATTAGACAATTTTTCCATAGAATTAATTAATTGTCCCAGCACCATAAATTAACAATTCTTCCTTTAATCATTATTAGAAATCTCTATTTAATCACATACTAAATTCTTACATATACAAATGTCTTTTTCAGGGTTTTGTTTTACTATCTTTTTTCTATTTGAGTTATCTGTATTTTGCCCCGATATCATAAAATTTTATGTATTTTAGCTTTAAAATACATTTTAATATCTAGTAAGGTGGCACTTCTTGTTCCAAACTTCTTTATTTGGCTATTTATTCTAACAAATGAATTTTTAGAATTACAAGTTTTTTAGAAATTCTGTTTGGAATTTAATTGGAATCACATTGTACCTATAAAAATTAGAGAACCCATAATATTTTGACAAATTGAGAGTTCCCATTCATGAACATTTATTTTATTTTATTTATATATTTTGTTCAAATACCTTTTGGGGGTATGTGTACTTTTTGGATACATACATACAATGTATCATGATCAAATCAGGGTAACTGGGATATCCATCACCTCAAGCATTTATCTTTTCTTTATGTTGGAACCATTACAGTTCTTCCGTTTTCACTATTTTGAACTATACAATACATTATTGTTAACTATAGTCACCTTAGTGCGCTATTGAACACTAGATCGTCTTTCTATCTAACTGCATTTTTGTACCCACTAACAAACCTCCTTTCATCCTCCCCTCTACTCTTCCCAGCCTCTGATTCTGGGAAGCCCACAGATTTCAACACAAAGCATTTTTATTCATTTAGTCAAATCATTTTAATAACTTGTTAAAAATAGCTTCTAGGGCATTTTGGAGTTTTCTTTATTTAGGCTTTGCATTAAATTTCTAATTATGGTATATCACAGGTGTCTTACATTTGTACTGTTCATATGGATAACATTTTCCCATTATATCTTTGGAGCTATAATAGATATGTAGACAAAAGTTATCAAATTTTCTGTATTTATTGGACATGTAGTTATCTTTTTACACTCTCATTACCCTATATGTGTTTTTCGTAGTTTCTCTTAGTTGTCTTTTCCTTTTGCAGATTCTTCCTTCTGTTCTCCCTGTACCTCATATGACAAGAAAAGGTTCTTGCATGCCTTTGCAGTTTGGGGCATCTGTGCTCTGTGGCCCCTAGGGCAGATGGTTTGATGGAGGTGGTCTAAAGGACCATTTGCATTTTTGAATATGAGCATATTCACCAGACAGAGACACAGAATGAACATCCCTATTTTTTCCTCCCACCCTTAATCCCTCTTATATGCTTCAAATGTTTTTTCCAGCTCTCTCTGCCTGGAACTCTCTCCCTCCAACCCTCCAATCCATTTCAGTTCTATTTATCCCTTTAGCTCCTGTTCATTTTCTCCTGGAAGACTTCTATGATCAGAATCACTCCTTGTCCAGTGCTCTGAAGGAATTTCTTTGTTCCTTTGTCAGGAAGCCATATGCGTGTCAGTCTCTACACCAAAATCTAAAGCAGGGAATGATGATCCCAACACCTAGCCCTGTGTCTGGCTCACAATAGAGGCTCAATTAATTTTTTTAAATTAAATTGAATTGAGTGAAATGCTGCTTATACATGTATAAGCAAGTTAATAATAAGCGAACCCGGAGAAACAAGAAGCAAACTCTCACATCCTTAGCCATATTGACATGTACAGAAAAGGAAAAAAAAGTCCTTCCATTTCCTTATTCCCTTTTTTCAAAGTTAGTGTTTGCTTAAGTCCCAGCCACCTGCTGCTCTGCAGCTGTATCAGGGAATAAGTTTGTGCTCTAAATTACCAACTCAGAGCTTCCCAGTAGCTTTTCTACTAACAAGCTGCCAAGTCTAGAATGATGGGGTTTCTGTTTTAGCTGACAACCAAAACAAAATCTGGCTGCTCTGAACAGGCTCTTTCACTCCACCTTCTGTTTCTCCAGCTAAAGTGGAGAAGGACATATGATTCCCCAAAGCCTGAAGCCAGGATTCTAATGGAAGCCCCCGGATTTCAACACAAGGCATTGAGAAATTGCTTGCATGCTATGTGTTTATTCCAGTAGAAACCACCCATGAAAAATATGGGAAAAATTTAAAACTTTAAAAGCTGTCCGTGGCCCTTCGCATCCGGGAACCTCTCCTTGATGACGGCAGCTAGAGCTGGGATGTGGGAGGGCTCTGGAGTCCACTTGTCTCTCACTTCCAAAACGGAGGGGTGAGCTAGTCAAACTCATCTTTGCTTCTCCAGAACTTCCCTTGCCAATAGAATGACCTGCGGGAGGCATTTCAGACACAGAGACAAGTGGTCAGGAGATATTTGGGGACTAAGAGGCCTTTCAGTCTCACTCACATCAATCTTGGTACCAACTGAGACTCAGTCAGAGGGTATTGCGAAAAGCATCCTCACCACACCAGATCAACTTAATAAGTACCTCCTCTGCTTTGGGTGAACCCCAGCTGGTGAGACAGGAGGTGAGAGGTTGGGGGAGACCTCAGAAGGCCACGGCATCCCACCAAACCATCATGCCCCACATTCCATAGCACCAGACACACAGAAGACACTTTGGATTGCTGGATATTTTTAGTGGATCATAAATAAACAAGAATAATGTTTTAATAATAATTTTAAAATGATAAAAACATTAGTTTATCGAGTGTGTACTTTTCGCCAAGCACTATGCTAGCACTTTAAATGCATTACTCATTAAAATCTCACCCCAAGGTCACACAGCTGATAAAGGTTGACACAGGATTTGGACAAAGGAAACACCACACTGTTGGCTTGTATTTATTCCCAATCTGACAGACTTGGGAGCTATCCTCTCAGACTACCCCAAATCACAGGTAGAAAATTCTCAAGGTACATAGGGATGAATGGAAAAAAAGAAAAAGAGGTTGTTCAGATAGGCCAAATAGATTTCCAGGACACTTGTCTTCCAGAAAGTGTTCTCATGTTAACAGGGATACTAGAAACACTACCTCTGCAAAAGGGGTGCATATCCTGCCTTCTATCACTCTTTAGGAATATCTCTGATCCTGCAATGAATTTCTTGGAACATTTCTGCAGATGTAACTCTGTCCTTTCCCAACAAAATGTCAAGATGTCCTGCTTTGCTGACGGTGGCCTCCATAATAGGTATTTCAATGAGCTTTAGATTTAGGTAAAGAAAATTTTATAGTATTAAAAAGGGTCCTTAATGAGGCTCATTTTAAAACATTATTATTACAGATAGAAGTGTATCCTGGGTGCATGATTTCTAAGCTAGACTGTTTGGGCTAAGTAATTTACTTAAGTTGACAAAGATGTATGCATATATTTTGAACAAGTGTCTTCCAAAATCAGTATTTAATGTATTCTCCCTCGATTCTTTGTTTACTGCTGGGCTGTCCTTTGGTTCCCAACAAAATAATCTAATGTTAAAATTTATTATCTTTCTAAAAATTTTTATTTCCAGCTAATATTGTTTGAACTTAGGTGGTACCAGTATGTATTCTATTATATAACTTTAATATAATAAATGTCAGTTATTAAAAACCTCAGCTACTCAGGACAAAGTATGTTTGTTTGTTTGTTTGTTTGTTTATAACAAAAGAGAAAGAGTAGAAACTATAAGTTTTCAAAATAGATATTATAAAGTTCAATACAATTGATGACTTAGAGAAATGTTCCTTAGGCCCTCAATCAGAGTCTATTTATTCCTATTTTAGAGACTATTTTAATAAGTTTAGCCATTTGGCATCTTAGGCTATGCTTGATTTTCAGCAGGAAATTAGAAGCGATTTTTCGTAAACAAATTCTGACAACAGTGAGCTCCCATCCCTAAAGATGAACAAAAGCAAGTATGAAAAGCAGGCTCAGGACACCCAGAAGCAGAGCAGTCTGTGCCTACTGGAGACCAGGCTGTGCATATATCAAGGGTCAGCAGGAATTATCCTACATCATTCCAAAAGCAAAACAAAACAAAACAGATGGTGTTCACTGCCCCCTGTTCAAGATCATACAAGAATTTGCGTGAACTTTTTTTTAAAAAAAATACTGCTTAAAGGAGTAGGCTTCATTTATAACCTTCCTGATCCTCAGAATTCACCAATCAAGCTCACTCTGAGACTTGGCCATTTAGTCCTCTAATTCGTGTTGATGTCAAATCAGCACAACCTCTGCTGCAGACTAACGCGTGGGGGGAGAGTGGCAAATTAAAGAAAAGACCTTGAATGTGAACTCTAAAGATTGTCAACCACACAGACCTCCAAAGCCTCTCGTTAAAATAGCAGAAAAAACTACTGATAATCAGTCCAATATATTATTTTTCCTTTGCACACACCCGGGAGAATGATACATCTCTTGGGGGAGACACTTGCCATCTCCCTGTAGCTTGCCTTTCCATTTCTGGAAGAGTCACCTGCTCTTCCCCAAAGCTAGGAACTAAAAAAGCTGGAGTCTGGGTTCCCTCCCTCTTGCTCCTGCCTCCGGGGGAGGGGCTCCTTTGATTAGCGAGAGCCCTCACTGATTGGGCCGCAGTTCTGGGGGGTGGGGCCAGAGCGTGGTCCTCTTGCCCCTCCCCTATTCTATACTCTCCATTTCCGAAGTTCTCAGCCCATCTACACCTTCCCCTCCAGCTTCTGCTTGGAGACTATAGCTCCTCCAGCCCAGATTCAGCCCGGTCCAGTTTCTGTACAGTCCCAAGTAGGATCAGAAAAAAAAAAAAGGCAAATTAATAGAAATCTCTTGCTGCTTTACATATTGTAACTCATAAATTTAACAACAATCCTATGAGATAGGTGTAATTTCCATTTTTAACTGGAGGAAATTGAGGCTCAGAGAGGTTAAACAATATACCTGCTTTCTTAGAGATAGAAAGGAGCTACCATTCACATCTGCTCTGTATGAATTCCCAAGCACACCCATATGCACATTTAGTCAGCGCCTGACTTTCCTGCCCTAAAGTCATAACAAGTTGGATAGAAGCCATTTTTCAGATTTATGTTTTAAATTATTGAAAATAAATCCACAAGCCAAATAAATTATCAGTGTCTTCTTTAGTCTGCGTTTTAGTTAGGACCCTTTGATTGAAAGTTACAGAAACCAGTTCGATCTAGATAAAATAAATTGGGACAATTTATTATGAGGATGTAGGGAGTCTTACAAAAACCAAGGAGATAAAAAACTGCAAAGCTGCTGATGCTTTCTCTCTTTTCTCACTTTCACTCCAGATCCACTTTCTCAGCTTTGTCTCCTCCTTTGATTGCGGGGCTACTCTGCAGCCCCTGGCAATACATGTTTTTATTGCATTACGTTGCATTGCTTCCAGTCCATCAATTCTCATATGCTCCCTGCCTGTTTCTCTCCTCTCCTCCCTTCTAAATCCTAGAAAATAGATTGTGATGAGTCGCAATTTGAGATAAGTTTCAACTCCTGATAGTGCTTACCAAGGGAGAAGAGTCATGTAGAATAAAGGTGGATCTGGAGGCCCAGCCCCAGGATGAGGAGAGAAGAGTAGTTCCCAGAAAAGGAGGAAGAGTCATTAGTTGATGGACTCGGCAGGCTTATTACAATGAGAATATCTAATACTCCAGAGCTCTTTTGTAAGATAAACACCAGCCAACAACTGACCAGGTTGGTTTGCCACTTTACAGAAAATCGTGTAAAACCAATAAAAAATAGAATTTACATAGTGAAAGGAGATGATAATAATTTATTCCAGTTATATCTTAATTTTGATAAGTAGACTAAACAAAAGTGTACTGATTAGAAGGCTCTCTGCTTCCTGAACCACTGAGACTATGAACATCACTACTTCCCACTTCTTGAAAGGTTTATTTACGGTTTGACCTCATGTCACAGATAACAGTCCTATTAGTTTAGATTGGCCCTGCCTGAGTCTCTGAAGTAGGGCATGGGTTGTCTAAAAATGGACAGTTTTCTCTCTATAAGACATAACTGCTGTACCTTCCATAGAAAAGAACTTTAATTGACTATTTAAATGCAACCTGAGGGTAATCTTACTACTAGACACAAAGCCTTTTCCTATTTCATGGACACTGCCTTATTTATTCATAATAAGTTTGCTTCACAACATAGAGATTAAAAAATGAGGACACATTGACTAAAAATTTCACTTCTAGGGTTTCAGATTCACATAGATCGATGTTTTGATCAAAATTATAACATCATATCCTGCCTTCTCTTCCACCTCACACTCAGATTGGCCTTCTAAGCCAGGCTGCTTCTTGGCTACTGTAAAAGTAAATGGAAATACTTTGGATGCCAAACAAATGATGTTGAGAGATAGAGTTAGTGCATTGAATAGAGGACAAGTTAGAGCAAGTGAAGACACTTTCTTTTCCAACCTATAAAATGCAGATAGCTGAGGAGCTACTGCAGACATCATAAAGTGGCTATATTTTTAGCTCCTACTCATTATGGCTTTTAGTGAATAGTCTCTCTGTTGTCTTAAGCTATTCATCTTTGGAAAAATATGGCCCCATTTCTCTATTTATTTATCTCTTTAGAAATGGGAAAACATAAACTGTTGCACTATAATAAATTTGTTCACTTTTAATAGTTCAAATGCTTGAACAGTAAAATGAAAGCCAAGCATTATTTTTATTCCTTAAAGTTTTGTCATTTTGAGTATCCTTAGCACCATCTAATGTCATGATCCCTAAGGATGGCTTCAGTTTGATTATCTGTCTTCTGAAGATGTTTTTCTCAAACTTTAGACATTTAAAAGTGGACCAGAAAAGAGCTTAATGGTCCTTTGTGTCTAGAAATACAGAGAAAGCAGGTGTTTTTAGCTACCTAATTTCTAACCCACCCATGCAAATTTCAAAATGTAGAAAAGTTATTCCAAAATAACAGTGTTTTCTAGGACAAGAGCTAAACAACCCCAAACTATTCTTAACATGAAACTTAATTGGAAAATACCAAGTTAACAGAATCTTGGATGCACCAAGAATATGATTTAGTGACACCTTTGCTATTCAGACAGAATTAATTTTCATATGAAGAGATCAGTGTTGGGTTTACATAATCCATCTGCCTCACCCTGGTTCCTGAGAGTTACAGCACAAGAGATATTTCAGATAAATGCATACTCCCTATTTCTGGAGCTTCTACCCTGAATCCTGACCTCCTTTCCTATCCCAAATGAGCTGAGGTGGGCAAAGAAGGAGATCCGAAGTTCCGTCTCACCCTTGAATTCAGCTCCACACTGTGCAGCCTGCCTGTTTATCTTCCCTGAGCTTTCCTGATTCAAAGGGGACTCCCAGGAGGAAAGCATTTGAGGAAGGAAAATAGTGAGCGTGAAAGAGAGACAACCCCACAAAAGCACTCAGGCCAAAACACTTCTAAAAACACAGGCCAGTAGCCACTGCCTCCTACTCAAAAAAAAAAAAAAAAGCCAAATTTTCCCCCTAATTGAGATCCCTAAGACTCAGTTTCCTCACATTGCCATCAGAAATCCCAAATAAAACCTTGCAATATCCAGGGTGAATGAGTGAGGAAAAGAAATGTTCTTACTCTCTAGATGGAAGAATTTCCTGTCTCCTAGTTTTTCCCAGAGTAAACCATGAACCTTTAACAAATTGACCTGTTTTCTAGGCTAAATTTTTCTCATGAGTCACGTCTGTTGTGTCTGTTGTACCACCAAAATGACATCTCATTTAGTTTCAACATGTGTGCCTTAGATTGTAGACTTCTTGTGTCCTTCTAGTTTATAAACTACCTGAAGCCATAACCTTTGTCTTTACAGCTCAATGGTTAATGGCAGACTATCTGGTTGCTAATCATGGAATTGTCCCTTTCTAGCTGCGAGATTTTGTTGCTTTGCCTTCCTATGCCTCAGTTTCCTCATTTGTAAAATTAATGAGGATATTGCTAATAACTACCTCTAGGCAAGGCAGAGAGGGTCAAATGAGACAGTTTTGTAAAGAACTTGGAGCACCGTAAGACAGGAGATTAGTGTCACTTGATGTTAGCTAATGTTATTTCCCTAAAATGTTGCATATAATTGGCACCCGTTGAGTGTTGGATGAATGAATCAATCTTGAGATGTATTAGAGCTCTCTCTTAGAAGAAAATCTGGCATTATTAAAGAAGACATTAGTTATTCTACAGAACCCCTTTGTGATTTGACAAAGGTGTGTTCAGACAAAATGACAAAATACACAAATCTTCACAAAGGTTTTCAAGCCACCGTAATGGATTCCACACATTCGCTGTTGCTTTGTTTATCACTGTTTAGGAGCCAAGAAAAATTTTCTTTGATAAAAACAGAAGGAATTCAGAGTGAGGGTGAAGAAGATGGGAAAGGAGAAAAGTCTGAATCTTACATAGGTGCTCTTCCTGTTCTGGCCAGGTTGAAAAATTGTCTCTATCCAGGAAAGAAATGAGGTGCAGAGAAAATTAAGAATGCAAGTAGAAAGTTGATTTTGGTTTTACAGGCACTTGAGTGGTATCTCAAAAAATTTAGAGGCCATTTAAAGGTACCTTCTCTTATTTATGGTCACATTTCCTGAATGAAATATTGTCTGCATTAATCCTGTCTGGAATTACAGGGTCTTTCTATGTCTGATGCCTCCAGAAACTTAGAACACAAACACCAACCAAAGAAAAATATATGGACAAACATAAATTAAGCTTTTTTCTCCCTACTGGGATGCATCCATGCATCATAGCTTATAAATTTAGATTATATCTCTACTGCCATCGTGTGATAGAATGGTTTTTAGTGAAGACATTCTAAAAAGAGAGCCAAAAACTCAGAACACAAGGAACTTTCAAGGAAAAAAAAGCTATATCCTTCTTTTGCATACCTTCCAAGAGGCATCACACTGTCTGCACTGTCTGATGACTTATGATCAAAGCAAAGCTTGGGAAGCGCTCTGTGTGTCCCTGCAGCCACAGAGCAGGGAGGCAGAATGAGGAACACTGAAAAGAACACGAAGACAATAGCCAGCTATTCTTCAGTCATGTGTACTGAAAAGGCATGATCCTATTTTTCCCCACTCTAGTTGTAAAAGCTCTAATTTTAGAATGACATACCCTCACCCAATCCTCAGGCTGTTAATCCTCCCAGCCCAGAACAACTCTGTGTCTCATAACGGGTTCAGGTCATGCCGATGTCACTCTTCCCTCCTATGTTCCCAAATGGCTTTCTCCCGCTGGGCTCGGGCACCCCATTCATGTCCATTTTTCTTTGGCTGCTTGGACGTCTGTCATTCTGGAGTTTACTTCTCTCACTTTGAGACAGCAAAAGTGGAAATCTGAGAAGTGTGTCTTTTACATCCTTTTACAAATCGTTGAATCAGTTTTTGACGTGACTCTGAAAACAGACCCCTCTCATCCTCTGCCTGAATGTGCTGACCATATATTTCCCCGGCTTTGGCATAATTATAAAATGTGTGAAGCTTGTCTTTTGTGCCCCCCACAACGTGCTCCCTGTTTTCCTCTCCTCAAGCCCTAACCCTCCGTCCCGGTGTTCCACTATCCATAAAATGCCCCCGGCTGCTCCTTCCTCCCACCGCACCTGCTCTTTCCACAGCCCTTGTCCCCAAATCTACCTCTCCACTCTCCCCAGTGAGCCTGGTCTCAGAACCAGCCTGTGTAAACAATAGAAACTAGTTGACACCAAGTTGCTAGTACAGACTGATGATGGATCCTGTTTTGTTTCTGTCATGGAATATTTGTGTCCAGCAGAGGAAAATGGACTTAAACAAATACATAAATATCCAATTGTATCATGAGATCATTTTAGCTGCTCCTGCAACCCCCCGCCTCCACAACCTTCTGATCAGACTTTTCATCCACATCCCCTGAGTCAGTAGCAGGTGTTACCTCCTGGCAAAAATTATCCAGAATACAAGGAAATAGAGGCTCACTATGCTTTTGAGCTTCTAAATAGATTTCGGAAAATTGTAGCAAAGACTTGAAAGTCATGACTTTTTATTTGCAAACCTATTGGGTTTTTTAGTTGGAAGCCTAAGACCTGAAGAATACAGAACATAAAATGTTGCCTTCTTCAAATCAAAATGAAAATACATGAAGTGCCTGAGTCCACAACAATTCAAACTAGATTTGGTGGGGAGAATGAAAGAGAGTAGAAAAATAGGTGTAAACCTTCATGTGCATTTCTCAGTCCCATGCTGAGATGGCAGAGGGAGGGAGGGGACAGAAATACCAGACACATTTAAGGAATTTAAGAACAAAGGCTCCCAGTACCTTACATCCTAGGGAAGTAAAAACGGCTCCCACACCAGCATGGTAGAAGAGCAATTGAGTAGAGCTTAGAGCATGTTGTATTTTGGCAGAGGGGGACTTAAGACAGAACCCCCACAAGACATGAACAGCTCTTCATAAAGGCTTCCAAGTAAGCTGAGAGAGGATTTATGAGCCTGAGAAACAAGGAAAATGTAAACATGAGCAACTACAGCCATGTCACAGAGAGCGAAAACAGATATTTCAGTGGGTATTGATAGGAAGAGAGACCAGTGACCAAGTACCATTAAAGACAATATACATCTCATCCAAGGCCACTATATCAAGATGACCCTTCTAACCTCTGAACACCTCACAGACTTCGTGTCTTTTATCTTCAGCAAGACCCAGAATCTGGAGAAAGACAGTGAGAGGAAATCCTGAATCTATTGGGTTTATATCAAAATGACCCAGAAAACCTGGAAATGACAGAATTTATCTGGAAATAACTAGATTAATGAGGCATAATGGAAGTTTGGAATAAGAGGTAGCCTGTCAGATTAAAAAATAAGGGCAATTGCACTTACGGTGCACATCTGAACTCATGGTCAAAACCATCTTAGGCGTGTGACATCTGGGAAGCATGCATGCTGGTTGGAAACACCAGGACATAGACATTAAAATAAAGGACCCTCTCAGTGTCCTTTAGTGCTTACTTAAATAGCCTGTAGTCCCTGCATGCTTCGATGATTCAGCCTCCACATCTACCAAGATCGTCAGGTTGACCCCACCGCATCAGTGAAGGCATCGCCATAGCCTCTCATCCATGCAACCATGTCAGCACAATAAAAGCTCAGCCAAGTGAAACACCAGAGGAATAAAAGTTTCTCTTAAACTTGGCTTTCTGGTTAACTTGAGGGTTATCTTGAATTCCAAATCCTATTATGAAAATTATCCTGAATATTCACGTCTACTTCCTTTGAGTCTTCAGGATCACAACTCTAAGCATTGTCCATGCATTTCTTCCTTCTTCTCCACATCTGTTCTCTATGACAAGAGTCACATCAGCTGAGTCACCTCAGCTTCTCTGCATATGACAAGATACTAAGGCCACTCTCCTCTGAAAACGTATGGCTTGTCTATACCTCCTCAAAGAGTCACCTAAGCATGAAGCCCAAATTTCCAGTGCCAGCTGATGTGAACAGATTAGATCCATACTGTCAATAAACACTGTGCTTCATTAATTCCCTCCACAATCTCATAAGATTTGGGGAAGCTACGTGATGGTGATGAGTGAATCCCCTAAGTCAAGTGTTCTTAACACTGAATACATAGATGAACTTTCTGAAAGTGGTATGCAAAAAAATTTATATATATATGCTTCTGTGTGTGTATTTATGTGTAAATGTGGATGTCATCAGTTGTTCAAGGGTATGTATGACTCAAAAAAGTAAAAGTTGTGGCCTTAATTGTCCTTCTTACATGCTGCTGCAAAGCCCAAATCTCCTCTCATTTATTCTTCTCAATTTAGGATTTTGAGAAGCAAGAAGAATTCTGCATTGGGAGTTGGGGGACACTGGGATAAAAATTAAGGTCAAGAAATTTTTAACCCTCATTCTTTCTTGCCATTTCTCCCAGTCTTCAGCCATCCACACAATTTTTGTGCATGCTTTCTATCTTCATCCATATCATAAAGAAAGTGTTAGGGTAGGATAGAGCACTGTAACATATCATGAGATGCCTACTTCCTGGTAGATATCAAATATAGCTTACAGATTAGTATGACTTCCCACCTATTACTAAACCACTGAATTTTGGTAATCACCCCCACATTTTGGCATCTTGCTCATAGGTATATATAAACCTCTTTATGTACCTGTTGAAGTCCAGAAATGTTAAATCTATCGCATTTCTGCAAGTGTGCTCAGCTGAAAGATAATTTAGAAATTATCTATATCAATCCCTTCATTGTATAGACAAGAACAATGGGGTCCAAATATAGACAGGTAAAACTACACAAGTTATGTTGAAGGTGACCTTAGAGACTTCTTCTAGTCCTGATGGCAAGCCCAGGGCTCTTTTCCCTGTTCTGAGCAGCCCATTGGCTATGATTCACTGCCTCCTACTGATGCACTGACCCCTATATTATCCTATGACACTTCCAGCACATAGCTCAGGCTTCTGGGCCAGACCATCAGCATTTGTGAGAGGGAGTGTGGAGAGAAGTATCTCTGCTGGTTCATTTTTCTCTCCCAACAGAGACTGCAATGATTGTGAAAATGTGGAAATATATGCTTCCTACTAGAAAGGCAGGGTCCACCTTGCTACCAAGGATAACCTAGATCTTACGATTTTCAAATGGAAGAAAAAATTCCTTTCAGTCCTCTTTCCTGGGATGTCATTGCAGCCTCAAGTGCACTGGCTGTAACTGACAGCAACTGACAGGCTTGCACACCATGCAGTGACCCTTCTCAGCTTCTGTCAAGTTGGGCTGGCATTGCAGCGGCCAGAGGTGCACAATGAGGACCAAGTGTTAAGAACTCTTCACCTCACTCCTGTTTAGAGGAGCATTAACATCTACAAATGGAACTCAAGAGCAGAAGGGAGGGGACAATTAGTGCTGAGGTCTCTTCATCAGGCTGACAAACCAGAGTGGGGCAGAAGTAGAAGACAAACACAATATTAAAACAGAAGAAAGAAGCACAAACCTGGAAGTGGTATCCCTGTTCCCTTGGCTTTAGCAGCCACAGCAGAGCCTCAGACATAGCGGTTACTGCACATTCTTTTGCCTTTCCATCCATGTACCCTCCTGGATATCAGAGTGGAGACCTATCTGCATACCTCTGTCGAGCTTCCAGGAAAGAACACTAGGAAATTATTTGCAAGAGTGCAGCCAGGTCAACAGGGACTCGGAGACTGAGGTCTGGCCCTAAGACATTGAGATTATGACTTTCAGACAAAGAGGAAAGTGATGGCTGCCAAACTCTCATGGAGTATCCCACTAAAGAGGGTACCCTAGAAAGGCAGAGAGCACACAGGAAATAGGAGAGAGCTGAAGTATGGGCGACCCAATATAGGCCATCGGTGTGAGGCTAGTTCTGGGTGCTGACACAGGCACCCCTGGACAAGCTCCCTTAAAAAAATATTTGAAGTTTCTTAAGAGAAGGAATAACAAAATTAAAAGTACAAGACTTGAGATCTAGCATTGCTTAGATATTAGCTCATCTCATGTGGGTAAAAGATCTACGGTCCTGGGGCAAGGGTATGGTCTTGGGAGTGTGAACAGAGTTCTCTGCTGAATAAAGATAATCACAATGACAGTAACACTTGGGAAAGATGGCCAGCCTTTAATAGCTCTTTTCCACCCAAAGCCCCCAGTCCCCTCTGAAAGCATCCACCTTCCACAGGTTATTGCCTCAACGATCTCCCCTGGCTCTTTCTCCTCCCTGATCTCCTTCATCAGCAAGCTCTAGGCTTTGCTCCCTACCCCATCTGTAAAACTTTCCACCTCACTGGACACTGTGCCTGGATGCTTTCTTGAGTTCCTCTTTGCTGTACAGCATGCAGCTGCCACCCAGCTCTGCCCCAGTCACAAGTCAAGCTGGAACCCCAGGCTGCTGCTACCCAAGGATGGCCATTTGGACAAGATTAGAGGAATAAGGCCAGGCATGGTGGCTCACTCCTGTAATCCTAGCACTCTGGGAGGCTGAGGCTGAAGGATTGCTTGAGCTCAGGAGTTCGAGACTAGCCTGAGCAATAGTGAGACCCTGTCTTTACTAAAAATAGACAAAATTAGCTGGATGTGGTGGCACAAACCTGTAGTCCCAGCTACTTGGGAGGTTGAGGCAGGAGGATCACTGGAGCCCAGGAGTTTGAGTGTGAGTGAGGCTGACATCACAGCACTCTAGCCTGGGCAATGGAGTGAGACTCTGTCTCTAAAAGAAAACAAAAAATTTTTTTAAATCAGAGAAGCAAGGGCAGGAAACCACAGGACCACCAAGAAGCAATGAACTACCACCAAACAAGTGAGCCACCAGAAACCCAAGACAGACAAAGAGCCCCGAGAATCAAATTGGGCAGATTATCAGAGTCAAAAACCACTGCCATCATCAGTGAAGGCCAAGACAATCCCACGAGTGGGTAAGACCTGGGCAAACAAGCGCAGCTCGAAGAAGCATGGAGTGCTCATTATGTGGGGTGGTCCATCTGCACAATTAGAGTTTCAGTTCCCTGAACACACAGTCCCAACCCTTAGAAAAGAGTTCTACACGTTCAGTAAATCTTGAATATCATTCTGATATTCAAGTGTCTGTTTGTTTAAGCCAATTTGGTAATTAAAATAAATTAATGTTTGGACTTATGTATTCCAAGTAGTTAGAAGCTTGACTAATTTTATTCCCAATTGTTTGTTTGATGCCAGATATGTGCATGGACATGGGCAATATTAAAAAATATTGAGGAGAAGACCTATCAGTCAGAATAGTCACTATGGACCAACCAAAATGTGTGCTGGCTGGTACACTGCTCTGTACATCCTACCAGCTAAATTCCACCCTGGGTAAGGAGCTCTAAAGAGATCCTTTCCTTGAATGATGATTGTGCATTATGAGTTGTCGCAGCTATTTATAACAGAACATATTAATAGTTACTATATAATTCATAATAATTTAATAATTCCCCTTACCATTAATAATAGTTACTGTAATTATTGTCATAGCTGTGAATTAGTAGATCCATTGCAACTGAAATGGCCATGAAATCATGGGTTTAAAGTGCCTTTTTTTAATAACCAATAAGAAGATTGTTTGAAACATAAAACTAGGGGTGAATATTTGAGAGAGTAGGATCCATGTGCCAGAAGGGAAAAGCTGTTACTGATTTTAAATATTTTAAAGTAACTGTAATCACTTTAATATTCTAAGGAGAGTGGTGAAATTCAAGGAAGTGGGGAAGTTTGCTCTTTTGTTTTCTAAGACACGTTGGTGGGCATTTTGGTTGTGAAAGTGAGGGCCACATTGTGCTGGACCTAGTGGCTAAGACAGAAGGAGAGGAACTTCTGCAAGTAATAAAGGGATAGGAGCTCAGTTTTTCTTTGAACAACCTGGTAGGCAGGAGTGAGGGATCTGAACTCTGTAGTGAAAAGGGTTGCATAACTGTCTCTGAGAAGAAAACTCCAACTCTCCAACCCAGGAGCAGCCTGGGGCCTCAAGGAAGATATGATTAGGGACAGATTCCTTTTAGTGGTGGCCAGTTGATTTGGGGAAGAGTTTCAAGCTATTTCTGATCTGTGCTACCTACCATTCTTCCTGGTAGTCTCAAGATTTGAATCTGGGACTGTCAAGGTCACGTTGGTGGTGCTCAGGAGAAGTACAGCACGGGCAGTGTGCAGTGCATGGAGTAGGGTCATGGCCTTCCCCACACACTGTCCCCTAGTACACTCTGTCTCTGGGGACAGTGTAGGGATAGTAGCATCTTACTGAGTGAGGACCGTAGCCCTCAAGGGCCAGGTTATCAGTGATCAAGAGCTGAGACCTAAAGTGGAACCAGGCCTGACAGTGGAGAAGCAGGCTCAGTGTGGATCACTTCAGGAGCTGTATTCATCAGGGCTCTCCAGAGAAACAGAGCCACTAGGATAGATATAGATATAAACATAAATACAGAGAAAGAGAGGGGAAAAAATAGATTTACTATAGGAATTGGTTCACATGATTAGGGAGGCCAAGAAGTTTCACAATCTGCCATCTGCAAGCTGGAGAACCCAAACTAGCCAGTGGTGTAAGTCCTGGTCCAAGTCCGACAGCCTGAGAACCAGGAGCACTGATGCCAAGGGCAGGAGAAGGTGGGTGTCCCAGCTCAAACAGAAAATGCAAATTTCTCCCTTCCTCCATCTTTCTGTTCTACTCAGGCCCTCGCCAGATAAGGGGATGCCCACCCACTCAGTGAGGGTGATCATATTCCTCAGTCTACAAATTCAAAAGCTGACCTTTTCTGGAAGCACCTTCACAATCACACCCAGAAATGATGTTTTACCAGATAACTGGGCATCTCTCAGCCCAGTCAACCATTACAGGAACAGATATGAAAAAAGTTCACTTTTCCCCAGATATGCTCAGAAATAAAAAAGCAAGCGGGAGCAGGCAGCCCCTGCTGCTGTGTGCGCTGAGGGCCCAGCACTGGGAGGACACATGGGCATACAGGCCTGTGCGAGACAGAGACGGAGAGCCCAGGGTGCCTTTGTTGCATAAAGTAGCCCAAACACCAACTAAAAGTGAAATCTGACCAATGAAGGATTTCAAGTGCTTATCAAAAGACACTCTTTCACTGAGAGGCTTTTACAGAATTCAATCATACCTAAAAATGGAAGCAAAGTAAGCACTGAAAAAAAAATAAAATAAAAAACTTCCTGCATCCACATGATAAGATATCAGGACTTTCCAGGAAGACTGGAAATCCTACACCCACAGAATACTAATATGGACAGCAGCCATCAGAACAGCTGACAAAAATCCTGGTAAGTGGCACACACCAGCTGTGCACATAAAGAAAAGGTATGCAACAGCTTTGCACTAAAAAAAAAAAAAAAATCACAAAAATAACTGAAACATCACCAGGGCATAACATCAAAACTGCAGCCAAAGCCACCTCAACTTCTCTGTCATCTGCAGGACCTCTTCCTAGGGGTTTGTTGTATAACCAACCAAAAAATCTGATACTGGACCTGTATGTACAAGAGAGGAAGAAACTATGTGTGTGTGTGTGTGTGTGTTCAGAAATAAAATGTAGAAGCACATAAATGTGTTGACACATCAGAATATTCCTTTGGGCATTTATGTGAGCTTAATTAACATGCATTGTACACCTAGTAGGTGCCCAGCACTCCTCTGGGCAGCTTCTCATAATCACGATTAGTTCTCAGAACTCTGCAAGGTGTATAAATCCTCTTTTTCTTCAGACAAGAAAACCAAAGCTCAGCGAGATTAAGTGACTGCCCACTGTTGCAGCTACTAAGTGGTTGAGGATTTAGAGGCAGGTCTCCTGATGCAGGGGATACCAGCTTGCATGCAAAGACTTCTGGGGTGTAGCCTGTAGGGCAATAGTTCCCAGCTTCTTTCAACTGATTCCAAATTCAAAACCCTTTCCATAGCACCAAAGCTGCCTAAGTACAAAAATTATATATTACGTGTAAGAACACATTTAAGAAACATTAGTCAAATGCCATGTATGTGGCATGCATACATTTTAACATCAAGATCTTTTTCTCAAGTTGCTCATAGAGAAAAACTTAAGGGAAAAAAGATAAAATGGAATCACAGTGTGATGGATTGGAGAACAAAAGTGCTAGAGACAGTATTGGCCAAAGTTGACATGATGACTTCAACTCGGGGATCAAGAGAGAATAGAAATCATAGAAAGCAGTCACAGAAAAGGTGACAAGTAAGTTTAGTCCTGATAGAAAAATAGGAATTTCCAAAGAGAATAAAAATAAAGGATATTCTAGGAAGAGGGAAAGCCTTGGCAAAGGTGCAGGTGTGTGAGCGCTCTGGGCTGGAAGAATTGCAGAGTATTGTTAGGGGTGGGACCAGTGAGGGGCAGGGCGGAGGATCAGGCTGGTGGGGCAGCCAGGGCTTCCATGATGAGGGAGCTGAGAGACAGGGATGGGGGCACTAGGATCAACTGGAGCTTGTTCTCAGATGTATCTGAAGGCTGGAAGTAGGTGACTTCTCATCCCCACATAGGGGCTCACAGACCTCCTGAGAAAAATGCTTACGCCCTGCCTGCCATTGGGGTTTAAACGTGGGCAAACATGAGTGATACGACCTCAAAAGATAGCAGATGGAATAAAGAGATCAATTAAGAAGTTTCCATCAAGGAAGGAGGAGGCTGGCTGAATCACATAGCAGAGCCTGAGGGTCAGAGTGGGGTGAGAGTCTGGACATGGTAAGGCAGCTTATTCCAAATCTTGTCCTAACCCAGCCTCCAGATCAGCCTGAGCTGTGCTCATGAATTAAAAGGGCTGGATGATATGTTTATGAGCATGCACAGACTACTATGGAAGTTTGTTCAAGTGAAGGAGACCAAGAAACTGTTTTTCAGGATTAGAGAAACTTGTTTTTCATTGTTGTATTTTTTTTTTTTTTGTACTTCTTGGATTTTTTTAACCACCTATGTGAAGTAGCTACTCAAAAACTTTTTATGAAATTTATTCTTAAAGGTAAAAGTTGTATCAACAACAAATATTTAGGGTCCCGGCAACACCACTGTTGAGCAACCTCTGAGTAAACATAGAGAAAACATCCTTCTCAGTGCTCAAGGGTCTTCCTGGGTATTGCGTGGTCTCAGCACCGAGGTGGCAGACAAGCTCATCAGAGATGGAGCCGATATTTCAGCTCCACTGGCGATGACAGCGTCAAAAATGAGGCTTCTGAAAACCATCAGAAACAGAGAGAGAGAAAGAGAGAGGAAGGGAAAGAGAGAGAGAGTCTTACCACAGTTATTTCCAACAGGGAAAACAAGAGTTTTCTGCTATAAAATTTTTGCACTCAGTCCACCTTCCTGGGGGATCCTAATCAAGCGTAACCAGAAAGGAGCATCTTCCTTCTTAGTGTATACAATGAAAAGGGTATTTCACATGTGCTGGTGGTATGAGGAGGAGTACTAAATGCTGCCTGGTGGCAGAAGGAGTCAGAAAAATACCAGGGCCCTACAGGTCTGGGACTTCTAGGCAACACCAAGAAGAAAATAATTCCCCCTCAGAGCAGCATCTCACAGTTTGTCAGAGTTTGTGGAGAGTGATTTGCATGCACAGGGCAGCACTCCTGCAGGCTCTCAGAAATGAATAGGGGAGAGTCTGGTTTGAGGGTGGGAGTCGGGGCACACAATAAAGCCAACAGGGACTTGAATACTGTCTCTTATGAATATTAACAAAACCGCATTAGCCTCAAGCAAAGGATGATGGACTTGCTCCTACAGGGCAGTGCATCTCTGGCTTTTATCCCCATAACAAAATGATGGATAATTCAAGAATGGTACCTTGGATCCACTCTAATTCATTTTTTAAGCACTATGAATCATTCATAAATTTTGGCACTTTTTTAATAGTAATAAAAATGACCTATGAGATTTCAACAACTGATTAGAAATACCAAGGTACAACAAAATCATAGTTAGGAAGGACTTATACCAGTTAGGAATATATTCGACTTGAACCTGGCAGAGGATTAAACTTGGGAGTGTCTTCAGGAAATTCTCAAAATACTACCAGGGGATGTCTGAGTTCTACCAATTCTACCTCGCAAATGCTTTATCTTCAATCTGTCCTTTCTCTTTTCAACCCCTAAGGCCAGCACCAGTACCACCAGCTCCAGAAGCTAAACAAATAAGATTTATATTTCTTATGTAACAAAAAGTCCAGAACTGGTGTTATAACTCCCAGTAACCAGGGGATCCAGGCTCCTCTGTCCTCTGATATTGTGCTCTATGGCAAATTGGTTGCAAAGATGACCACAAGCATTGCTCCCATCCCTGGACACAAGCCTTTTAATCTCAGCTGTCATGTGACTTGCTCTGACCAATAGAATATGGCAGAAGTTTCTTTGTGCCACATCTGAGCCCATCCTCAAGAGGGGGTGCCTTGCAACATGTGCCCTCTTTGTTTTGCCTAACAAACATGTAAGGATGCCCTAGTCTCCTGGAGAATGAGAAATGGACTCCATTCATGGGTTTTAAGCTATCCAGGATCAGCCACACAGGTGACCCCAGGGCAAGACTTACAGAAGAATTACTCAGCTTAGCTCAATTCAGATAGCAGAATTGTGAGAAAATAAATGGTGGTTGTTTCAAGCCACTAAGTTTTGGATGATTTGTTGCACAGCAATAGACAACCACAACTCCACCCTTTGTGTTTTGTTTCTGTCTTCACAGTTAGCACAACGGCTGCCACGTCAAAACCAAGTTCCAGGAAAAGAAAGAAGAATAAAGGTCAAAAAGTTGATGCCAGTCAAGTCTGTCCTATTTCAAGCGTTTCCCATCAGCTCCACCGAGTAACTTCTCCACCAACAGCCATGTGCTGTAAGGGAGGCTGAGGAAGCGATCTGGGCACATAGTCACACAAAGAAAGTTGTGAGGTGGATATTCAGTGAGTATCTAGCAATGAGTGCCAGATCAGTGCTATTGGCAAAAGGAACCCCCTGAAGGTTATGTGCAGGGAAACAATGTGATCACAGCTGCATTTTAGAAAGACCTCTATGGAAAATGAATGGAGAAGAGATCGGAGGGGACCAGATCAGAGGCAGAAAGACCATTTAAGAGTTGCTGTATCAGTTCTGTCAAAAGGATCTAACTAAGGCTGTGACAATGGAAATGGAGAGAAGGGGATGTTTAACGGGGAGCTTCGAACTCACTGGATGTGAGGAATGAGGACGTTTCTATCCGGCTGGGGTGATTTGGTGAATGGTAAAGCTCAAAACTCAAGGTTATAGTACAAAAGGAGAATTCTGCCTGGAAGAAAGACAACGAGTGAATAAAAACACACAGTTGGTTTTTGTTATTCATCGTAACTATGCCCTATAGTCACTGAAAACGCTGCTTGAGCACATACGGAACCATTGCTCCAGGAGGAAATACAGAGTTAGGTTCCCACAAGCCTGTAGTCACGTTTTCATCAACTGATCAACTCATAACATTGTCTTATGTGTTTCTGTTTAAAGGCACCTAGTTTAATATATAATATATTGTTGGTTCATTAACATTGAACTCATAGCCAACAGCCCTGTAACTCATGCCTGAATGAAGCTTACCTAACACATGTATTTTCTCCATAAGGCACATCACAGCCCACTTGCGCTTAGAAACACTACACAGCACTTCAGCGATCCACTTTGGGGGCCATTTTAAACAGTGAAATAACCAAGGAAAAGCACAAAAATGTGAAAAATGTGGCACTAAATGGACCGCAAAAAGAACACTTATTTACAGTGTGAGAGCTGAAACAGGAAGGCAGAGCTTTGCCTTGTTCCGCCTAGCTGGGAATGTGCTATCAGGCAGCGCAAAGTTTTCATCACTCTGTGCATGCCCACAAATGACCACAAAAGCATCTCGAGCATTGATTTGGGGATCACTGATAAAATTTGCCTAGTAGGCATATTCACAAATGTAGAATTTGTAAATAATGAGAACCGACTGCATTTAACTAGAGCTGTCCATAGGATCTCCAAAAACCAATTTTGTCTGGAGACAAAAAAGAGATGTCTGAGCTACAAGTCAAATAGGTCACACATCTGCTCAAAGGCCTGCAATTCTCCCTGGTCACTCTGAGCAAAAGCCAAAGTCCTTACCACAGCTCACTGGGCCCTACATGATCTTCCAACCCCCCGCCCCATTTCATTTGATCTCATCACCTACTTCTCTTCCCCCAGGTCACTCCACTAGCCACATTAGCCTCCTTGTCATGTCCTTGAACATGTCAAGGATACGCCTCAGGACATTTGCCCTGGTAGCCCCCTCTACCTGGATGTTCTTCCCACAGAGAGTGGCCTGCCTTACCCCCTTGGCTCAAATGCCATCTTCTCCATGAGGAGCACCCAGACCACCCTATCAACAGTTAACTGCCCCTGCCCAGCTCAGTACTTCCCACGCGGCTCAGTCTGCTTTGCTCTTCCTTTTACTCTTTGGTGCATTACACAGTTTTCTTATTATATTGATTGTGTATTGTCTCCCCGTTCCCACCCAGCTACTGGAAGCAAGCTCTATGACGGCAGAGACAGTATGACCTGTCCAGTGTTGGATCCCAAGAACCTGGACTAGTGGTGGGCACACCCTAGGTTCTGAGAGATACTCATTACATGAATTAATGAGTGGAAGACTTATGAATCAGGCATGCAGATGACATTTACTCTACACATAAGCACAGGTAAGCGCACTCCCAGAGTGCGAACTGAGAGGAAGGCTGAGGGCTTCAACCCTGGAAACTCCAGCCCTAAAGGCGAAGGAGGAGGTGAAGAGAGAAGAAAAGAGGCAGAAGGGTAGGAGGAGAAGCGGCACCGAGGGTGGGCCCTCCAAAGCCAACAGAAGAGAGATTCTCAAGGAGGGAGACTTGAATAGTATAAAATACCACAGACAGGTCAGTGAGAAGAGGAATGAAAACTGCTTATCCATTTATGTAAAACACAAATTGCTGCACTCCTTGTTTGTGCCAGGCACTGGGACAAGCTATACAAAGAGACCACTGTAGCAGCAATGCCAGTGTTCCAATCAGACCCGTCGCATCCCTTTCTGCCATCGTTGTGCACGACTGCACTTCAGTGCATCTCAGCAGGGAGGACATCCTGCTGGCCTCTGAGAGGTTTGTCCACACACACTCACTCATGGAGGAGCTGGAATCCTGGGAATCCACTTCTCCCCAGGGCAATTCTTGGCCAGTGACCACAGGTATTAATTAGGATGCCACAGCCCAGCTCCCTGCCCCTCCCCCCCCCCCAGAAACTCTGAGGCATAACATACTCTCCAGAGCTCCCCTGTAGGGTGCTGTGTGAGGGCACCCTCGTGCTTGGCACCCCCCTTCTCCATCCCTCTCCCCCACTCTTTACCCAGCTCCCCATGGAGCTCCTCCTTAATACATCACTTGCACACAAATCCATGTTAGAGCCTGCCTCTGAGGCCTCCAAAGTACCTGCTCTCTAGGAAGGGAGATGGCCAAGTGAACGGGCAAACACAGTGGGAGAGAACGGGGGAGCCCACGATGCCGGAGCAGCCCTGGGAAGGACCCAGGATCAAGACTCTGGAGCTAGAGAGGGCTTCAGGGAGACAAGGAGGGCTATGCCAGCACTGGAGAGATGAGTAGGGGTCAGCCCAGCAAAGGCGGACAGCATCTGTGACAGAGGAGGCAACAGGGGCAAAGATCCTTAGAAGAGCGGCAGCAGAGCTCCTTAGCGAGGTTACACACAAAGCCTCCCAGCCTCAGTCTGGATGTGAGAAGGGCTGGGCAGGCCAGAGGCCGTGGTGAGCAGCTGCCACTTCAAGTGGCTTAGTTGGCCAGGCTCCAGGCTGGGGGATTTGGAGCATCCTGAGGGCCCTGAAGTGCCTTTGAGGATCCCTTTGACTATGGTAAAAAGAATGGATTAAAAGAGGGCAAGATAGGACATAAGAGGACCCATTAGGAAGCTGTTGAAGTAATCCAGCCCTGAGATGACAGTGGCCTGAAATAAAGTGGCAGAAGTAGGGCTGGAGAGGAAATGGATTACAGCTGAGAGTCCACTTGCGATATCAGGAGGGGAAGGCCAGTGACCTGAACCAGGCAAGGCAGAAGGGAGCCAGAGTGGTGGGCAGGTGATGGGCGGTAACGGGTGGAGACAGCAAGAGGGGATTACACGTTTGAGAAGCTTGACCATGGGGGCAGGGAAAGAGACTTCAGGTCAGAGAAAGTTTCTGCCGGGTGAGGAGGGTGTGCTGCTTAAGATGAAGGAGAATTGGAGTTCATTCATAGAGGTACAAGGAAAGTGAGGCCTCCCTTCAAAGTATCTTCCCAATTCTCTCTCTGCCTTTCTTGCTCTTATTTTTCTCTTTTACCTGCCTGAGGATCTGTTGTCATGGATAGTGTCCTTAACCGGGCAGCAAGAAATGCTAACAGCAAGGAAGATACCAGGATACTAAAAAAAAAAAAGAAAAAAAAAAACCACACAGACTTCAAAAGTTCAGACTCAATTTTTGTTCAAATATTTCTTTGGAAATAAGTTATTTTTTTCCAATCAAGGCCTGGTAAAAAGGCCACAGCGGCACAACCAGTCCTTTTATGGCTGAGAGGACAGAAGCTTGGGGGAAGAATTCAATTAGAACCCTGCCTCCCTCAGCCTGATAATGGCTTTGACATTTGCAGAGGGTTCCTGGCAACAACATCCACCATTGTGAAGCCCACAAATTGGGAAAAGCTTTCTATTGCGGGTTCAGAAAGCACCACACAAAAGGTCTCAGGCAGCACAGCTTTTGAAGGATCATCGACTCAGCCCCGTCTGCTCCTCAAGCACCTCTCCTGGGTACCTTCCAGCAGATGAGGTACTGAGCCTCATCCTTTCAGGTAGGTCCAAGAAAAATAAATAAATGCTGCCACTGGGCCTGGTGAAATAATTCCTCACTCTGGTTTTGCAAAATCCAAAGAGGCTTCTGGTTTTCTCAAGATGTTGTGAAATCCTTGACTAATTCGCAAAGATTTAAGTGTCGAAGGGAAGTGTTTGCCAAGATAATTCAACCAGACATCTGCCCAGGAGTTTTGCAGTTCACAAAATACTTTAAACACATGATCATATTGGATCCTCACAATAATTCTGTCTTTTTCCCATTCTACAGATGAGAAAACAGAGAGACTTCTGATCCACTATTCCACACTGCTTCTGAAAAGGAATAGAATAATGAGTTGGAGTGTCACAACTTCCAAAATGTGTGGGGAAGGCTGCTATAAAATTTGAAAGAGGCAGATCAAGGTGAGGGCCAACCTGAAACAGAACTGTAAAAGATAATCTTTGATGACCCTACTTCCCTTTCATCCCCTACTCCAAACACCCCTGTCCCCCATCCTCCAATGCCCAGGGCCCTCATTCTGCCCTTTTACTAAACAAGGCAACTCTTCTGTGCTACCCACATGAGTGGTACCTTCCACTCTGGCTTCACTGACTCCTTCCATCCCTTCAAATCTTCCCCGCCCTTACCTGTGTTCTTCTCCCTCAGCTTCTCTCTATGCAACTGATTTATTCCAATCTGATTATTTGACTTCCTAGGAAGTGCCTTCCCCTCTGAGAGTCGGGGTGCATGTGTGCTCAGGTACTGAATGGAGATCAGAAGTCACTCCTGTCTTAGCCCTCCCCAACAGCACTGATACTTTGATAAGGGTTCTGTTGACTCCACCTGATTCCCACAGTGATATGAGAATTTCAGACACGGCTGCAGCTAATAGGTGTAGATATTACCGGGTGTGGGCTGAGACTATTTCCAGCCTCCCTCCATCAGAGCACCACTGCCTATCCAACAGTCTGACCACAGCGATGACTGGTAGCCAAAAGTATCTCACAAAATAAAAACAGCCCATGAAATAGAGACAGCTGGCCCAGATAGCACCTAAGCCTTTTCAAAGGCTCAGCATAGTCTAAGCTATTTTTGTCTAGAGATATAAAGGCCCCTTTTCAAAATATTCTTTCTGGTTGGTCATGACTGGCCCAGCTAGATGCTAGCCAAGAAATCAACCCCTGCCCTGTACCTGGCAGCTGGAGCTGGCTCTGGTGAAGCAGTCACCTGAAATAGCCAGGAGTAGGTGGAGGTGGGTTGATTGTAAGCCTGTCCTAAGGAAGCCAAGTCAAAGTAGGATTGACTAAATGTGGTCACCTTGCAAACACTAAGGGAGAGCACAAGATTGAGAGATTGAGAATGAGGAACGGAGGTAACAGAAAAAGTGGCTGGAGTGGAGGGGTATTCCAAGAATAAATGAGGGAGAGGAGCCGGTAAATCCAAGAGAGTTATCAACAAGGTTAAAAGGGCCCACACTTGCTCCCCTGCCCAAAGGCTGGGTAGGATGTGGCCCAGGTGAGAGGTGTAGGGTAAGAGCGGACATCATCCAGAGACATCCTCTCCGGGATGGGCTACCACTTCTCAGGGCTGTTGTCTTATTGGGGACAAAGCCCTCCAATGAGCATATCCGCTCCCTCCTCCAGGACGTAATGACCATTTCTCTGTTCTGCCCAGATGTCATACAAGGGCCTTGCTGAGAGTCAGTGCCAAGAACTGGATAATGTTGCTAGGAGGACTCAACCAAGTGGAGATGTGGAACCAGTAGAGACAGTCCACCCTGCAGCAAGAACTGCACCTGCAGGGCAGGACCAAGGCAGTCTTATCCGTGCCACTGCAGCAGATGGTCCAAGGCCGACTGGAGAGGACTGCAGGGATATGCCGGAAGGTGGGGCATGGGATGTGAATGTATCCCTAAGGCTCAGTGGCCCTGGGAGGTCAGTCTCCTTGGGAGATCTGCAGAGGAGGCTTTGAGCCCATCCAGGGTACCAGAGACACCCAGGAGCACCTCTTCCAGCCAAGACCAACCACAGCCCAGAGAACAAAGCCCGGATAATGGCATCTGCCTCAGATACGGAACTATTCTTTTTCGCACTCTGAGAAATGTAAGAACCACTTTTGGAAAGGATCAGTGGACACCAAGAAACACTGGAAAGGAAATTGACTGGTTTCAGAGTTCAAAGGTCTGTGTTCCAGTCCCAGCTCCGCCACTTCTCAGCAGAGGGGCGCAGGAGACTCCTAAAGCCCCTCAGGACCCCTGGCTCCTCATCTGAAAAATAAAAGTGACAAAATCCGCCTTGCCTACTCACAGGTCTGTCCTGAGCTCATAAGATGGTGCGTAGGAAACTCTGACACCACAGTATACTTGTGAGCTTTTCTATCACCTCACAGGTGAAAAACCTGTGGCCTGAGAAAACACATGACCCACTTAACCGTTGTCTTAGTTTAGGCACCCCCAGACCTTGAAACAAGCATTCCAACACAAGGAGTTTATTTAAGAGAGGCAAGAAAAACTGTCAGAGGAGTAGAAAAGTGAACCAGGGAAGAGAAGGCAGCCAATAAAAATGCTGTATCAGTCTCGCTGCCACTGTGGGCAACAGAAGGTTAATTCCCTGAGGAAATTCCGGAAGTGGAGCAGAACACAGGCCTCAAAGTTATCCCACCCACGGAACAAGGGAGCTGCAGGGTTTACACACCAACTCCACAGGGCCATGGGGTGAGGCTGCGGGAACAGGGTGTGGGCAGAGTAGCCATCATAGCTCTTTAGAGAAAGCCTGCAGAGGAAGCAGAGCCTGCTACTGGAGGTCAGCCAGAGTGCACTAAAGTGGTAAGACCCGCTGGATATGTGTGTGGCATTGCAGTGGCTTCAACAGTTAATGATAAGCAGAGCTCAAATCCAAACTTCAGTTGTCTGACATCCTGCTAGAGTCTCCCGCACTGTAGGTATCACACCCTCCTCTGACATTATGGCACAACGCACCTGACTCACCTCCTCGTGAGGTCTCTGCCAATGCTCAGACTGCTTTCTGCCAGCATTGTTCTCCCCATACATGGTAACACTATTGGGTCAGAGCTGAGAGATGGCATCCTTTAGCCAGACTGTCCTCTCCAGGCTCTGATACACTCAGAATGATACACCCAGAATAACCAGCCTTACAAGCCCAGTACAAAGTACCTGACATGAGAACTCACAGATTTGGGGCCTATTTCCAGGCCTACGGGGTCTGTTACCAGGATATCAACCCAGGGCAACACTTTGGCAGGAGAGAGAATAGTGACCCAAGAAAAAAGGCAAGTATGAAGAAAGGCAAGTCCTAGAGTCCAAGTGATAGGACCATCCTGGCAAGATAAGGTGCAGGAGATTGAGTACCTGATTCAGGTACTAAGTCTGCAAACAATTAGCATCCCCTGTGGTTCACAGAAGCACACGTCCCTGGACGTGGCTCACAAGTGCAGAGCAAGCCAAATCCAGGCTGTGCACACGTCCTCAGGCACAAGGGAGTGACCCAGTACCCGGGATGGGGTATTAGGAAGATGAAGCAAGCACTGGGCTCTGTCCAACCAGGTCCCACAAAAGCAATCAATGAATGGAGTGCTAAAGCCTGTCTGACCACGATAGTCCAAAGCCAAGGTGAGGAAACGAGGTCTTTCAGGAAACATATAAACAGCCTTCTCTCTTTGTGTTTTGGTGAAAAGAGGCAAAAACAAAAACAAAGCACTGAGTAAGAAAAAATCTGACCCCTTAGCTATTAACTCATAATTAAAATGCACCCTGGCCTCGCTGCTGCTGCATGGCATCAGCTCTAAGAGGGACATGTGCTCACATATCAACATCTCTGAAATTGGGGCTTGCCTTGCAGTAATTATGGCCTCCAGTCCCTCCCAGCCAGGCAATGATTGTGGTGAAATTGTCATTGCCCACAGTCCCCAGCTTTGTCAGAGCTGTTCCCTCTGTCTTCTGTCAGGTACCAAGTTCAGTTACCATTTAAAATGTCTTCAAACCAGAAGAGCAAAATGTTGGTAATTGCTGAAGTTAGGAGTTCACTATTCCAGCTTTCCACTTTTCTACATGTTTAAACATTTCCATAATAAGAAGGAAAAATGGCCTCCAAAACATACAATGGTTCAGCATTGAAGTGAAATGCTTATTGTGGTTTCAGAAAGGGATAAAAACAGAGCAGTGGGGTGTCAATGTAATATTAGTAAAACAAATATTTGACAGTGAAGGAATGACTGCAATTTTACATTTTCTTAGAAAATAACAAGAAATCCCTCATTAGGACCTAAGAAAGAAAGATATCTACAAGTGGATGAAGCAGTGATGTTTTGTTACTAAGACTGAAGGCAGGAGAAATTGCCTAGACTTTTGGAATTCATTAAAGAAATGTTGAAGCAATGAAACCAAATCACGAGTCATGTAAGACTACCATCAAGACCTGGTGTCATAGTTTAAATAATGCATTGAATAATGGTGACTCTTCCCTTCAATGGTGTCTTGGGTCAATAAAACACAATATTCCCATTGTTGCCTTTCCAATACAATTTTGAAATATGCGTATTTATTGAAAGAGATAAAGAATTTCACTCACCAAAGTCCCTATTCATAAGAATCCTGCTTTGTCTAGAAGAAACGTTTGAATAGGAGACACTGCAGTTCCGGGGCTGAGATCCTGTGATCTGAAACCTGCTGCCTAGGTTTGAACCCCAACTCTGCCACGTACCGGCTGTGTGGCCTTAGACAAGTTGCTTCATTCTTTGGTGCCACGGTTTTCTCATCTGCCAAATGCGGATGATGAAAGTGGATCTTTTATGACATTGTGTGGAAATTAAATGAAATGATATATGCAAAGAATTAAAACTAGTCCCTAGAACAGAGGATGTTTTCAATAAACTGTTATGCTGTGAATGAAAAAAAAAGGAATTTGTTTACTCTTGGAAAAGCGGTGGATGGGGGATGGGTGGGGAATACATAGAGAGTGAGTCTAAGCAATAATAGAAGCTTTTTCTGGAATGTGATGTGTATTTATTAGGAAAACATTCTGACATTAAAGGTGAATACTGGGTACAGCAGGAAAAGCACATGAAAGCAGAAGTAGAAAGCAGAAGGGGTCCTGAGAAAGTCAGTCCCCAGAATTCATAGAATCAAGTAAGAGGCTATGGACCAACACAGGCCATGCAATTTGGGGCCAGACTAGGCTACATTAGATTCTTCGTCTGAGGTAAACATATTTACTTTCCTCCTTTTCAAAGATGGCAAATGGGTCCCATCTTGGGTGCCAACTCTGATCTACTGGATTGTTGTACTGTGAAGGATTAGTTAGCAATGTCTGCTCTAAGCATTGGAGGATTAAGTCAGTACATGAACATTTCAGGCACCTTGGCCTTAGGCCAGGCCTGTGTCACCATGATATTAGAAATGAACACAAAATCTCTGTTCCAAGTGTCTGGGCTAGGAACCCTGGCATCTGGGACAGCCCTCTTTAGACTGTATCCTAAGGTCACAAAATTGGATTGAGTTTAGGTGATTGATTCATGGTACATTGAACAAATACTGTCACATCAGAATTCTCCAGCCAAATCAAGCATCCAGCAGGTGTCCAGGTAATTGTCAACCAATAAAAGGTATAGATATTCTATCCACAGGCAGAGAATTGGTAACAACCAAATGAATTATTGTAAAATCCATATTGCTGGCTTGAAATATGAGAGAGAAAGGAGAAAGTAGTTGCAGAACTCACATGGACCTTAACAATCATTCTGTTTAAGTATACAGAGGAAGAAATTGAGGCCCAAAAGTAACAGAATGTCAGAGGCAAGTGTAGAACCCCAAGTTCCTTGAACCTGCCTAGCCCAGGACTTTTAATCTCATAATGTTGAAAGTATAAGGCATAAGTATGCCATCCCAGCCTTCACACTATCCTTGCTGTCCTCTCCTGCAGCCCCAGGGAAAATTAGACCAATTTGGAAATAATCTGCTTGGAGAACATTGACTCCATTAAAAACTCAGCCATTTTCTGCCATGTTAGAACCGTCCACGTGTGTTTCTTCTGCGTTCCAAGCCCAGAGGAATTGTCTTGGATTGCACCTATTAGAACCCTGTTTCAGAATTTATCAATAGACTGCAGAAAAGATTCTAGATCACATAGTCTCAAAATGAGCAAGCCATTAATTCTGCTTGAAATAGAAGTTCGTCCCCAAGTCTATCCCCAGTGGCTTACTGTGGTGCTTTATGCACTTTCACCAGAAGACTCCTTTTAAACACAAATATGCTACTTTTGAGGGTACCTTCCTAACTCATTTGGTTTCTGCAATTCACAGAGAACAGACAAGGTCCTTGGATGAAAAATCCAGAGAAATTCTTGAGCTTCACTCACTTTACAGTTGGTGAGAATGACAGGCTGCTTATTACATGTGCCACAGCCATTTTCCACTCCCCTGTTAGTGGGCACTTAGCTTGCACCCAGTTAGGGGCAATTATAAAAGCATTTGTGAATACATTTCTCCAGGTATATACTCAGAAAAGGATGCTCTAGATGTCCTTCATAAGGTGTGAAGATCTTCAACTGCAATTTTCTAACAGTATTTGCACCATTTTCTGTTCCCAATAGTGTTAAGTGAGAATTTCCACTGCTCCACATCCTCACCAACACTTGATATTTCAGAGTGTTTAATTTTAGCCATCCTGGTGAGTTTGTAACAATATTCCTTGGTAGTTTTATTTTGTATTTTCCTGATAACTAATGAGGTTAAGCACATTCTCACATATTTATTGATCATTTATATTCCCTTTTTGTGAAGAGTGTGTCAAAATCCTTTGCAAATACTTCTTTGAATTATTTGTCTTCTTCTTATTGGTTTGAAGGAGTTGTTTATACATGCTGAGCACTGATCTTTTGTAATGATAATTGTGAAAATACCCTTCCTATCTCAGAGTTTGTTTTTTCAGTTTTTTGTTGGTATATTTTGTTCACAGAATTTCTTAGCTTTAATATAGTTGAATCTTCCAACATTTTCTTCTAGAATTATTATAGTTTAATGCCTTAGGTTTAAGTCTGTTATTCACCGTGAGTTGATTCTTGTGAGAGGTGAGAGATGTAGATCCAGTTTCAGTCTTCTACGTGTGGCTACCCAATTTTCCCAGCACCATTTATTGAAGACATAGGCCTAGAGAAAGAATTTATGAAGAAGATCCCAATGGCAGCAGCGACAACAAAAATAAATAAATGGGACCTGATCAAATCAAACGGCTTCTGCACAGCCAAGGAAACTATCACAAGAGTAAACAGACAACCTACAGAAGGGGAGAAAATATTTGCATGCTACAGAACTGATAAAGGGCTGATAACTAGAATGTATATAGAATTCAGGAAAATCAGCAAGAAAAAAATCAAACAACCCCATTAAAAAGTGAGCAAAGTTCATGAACAGAAACTTTTCAAAAGAAAACAGACTAATAGCCAACAAACATATGAAAAAATGCTCAGCATCTCTAATCATTATGGAAATCCAAATCAAAACCACAATGAGATATCACTTAACTCCGGTGAGAATGGCTTTTGTCATAAAGTCCCAAAATAACAAATGTTGGTGTGGATGCGGAGAGATAGGAACACTCATACACTGCTGGTGGGACTGCAAATTAGTACAACCTCTGTGGAAAGCAATATGGAGATACCTCAAAGAACTACAAGTAGAACTACCATTTGATCCAGAATCCCATTAGTGGGCATCTACTCAAAAGAAAAAAAGACATTCTATAAAAAAGACATCTGCACTAGAAAGTTTATAGCAGCACAATGCACAGTTGCAAAGATGTGGAAATAACCCAAGTGCCCATCAATACATGAGTGGATTAATAAAAGTGGTATATGCATACCATGAAGTTCTACTCAGCCACAGAAAACCATGGCGATCTAGCACCTCTTGTATTATCCTGGATAGAGCTGGAGCCCATTCTACTAAGTGAAGTATCCCAAGAATGGAAAAACAAGCACCACATGTACTCATCACCAAATTGGTATTAACTGGTCAACACTTATGTGCACATATAGTAGTAACATTCGTTGGGTGCAGGGCAGGTTGGGGGGACGGAGGGAGGAGGGGATGGGTATATTCACACCTAATGCATGCAGTGCACACCGTCTGGGGGATGGACACACTTGAAGCTCTGACTCGGGCGGGGCAAAGGTAATATATGTAACCTAAGCATTTGTATCCCTGTAATATGCTGAAATAAAAAATATTAAAAAATAAAAAATATATGGTTGAATTTATTGGTCTTTCCTTTAGAGTTAGTGCTTTTGCAGTCTTCAAGAAATCTCTCCCTACCCCAACAAGATAAAAATACTGGTTTATATTCACTTTCAGAAGATTTATAGTTCTGCCTTTCACATTTAGGTCTTTTGCTCTCCTGGAATTAAATTTTAAAATTTCTTAAACTTCTTTGTCCAATTATAATGGGGGCCATACCATCATGGTTTTGAGCACCGGCTTAGAGGCAGGCTGCCTGTGTTTGAATCACAGGTCAGCTACTCACTAGCTGTGTGACTCTGAGAAAGAACATGCTCTACTTCTCTGTGCCTGCTTCCTCTGTTGTAATAGTACCTACTATAGAGTTTTTATGAGAGTTAAATGGATTAATATATGTAAAAGTGCTTACAAGAAAGAATGTCTGGCATACACTAAATGCTTTATAGGACTTAGCAACATCTTTTTTCTGCCCTTAAAGTTCCTCTCCCAGCCACTCAGACCCCATGATCATCCTTGCCATGCTCTAACAACAGCAAAAACAAAAAAATGACCCCATGCAGCTCTGCACTGTCATGGTCAATATTCTGCCTGAAGACTTTCTCTGATTCTCTTGCATGTGTCAGTATTTATACGCTTCACTTGCCATCTGCAGGTGCCTCAACCTCCTGCCAAGAGGATGTGCCTGGGTTCTGTCGACTTTAAGATCAGAGACGTGTGGAATTCAATTCTCCTCGGACATTTCTTATGCTCCCTGGGAAGTAAAATAGCTCTGAAAGCGACGGAAAGAGAAAGATTTCTCAACTTTTATCTATCTGCGATGCATATTTTGGGGGACACTGTGTGATCTGTCCATGTCTTTTTCCTAACACTGAGTGGCTTCAAGCCAGAGAAGGAAATGAATTAGCATTTGTTGAAAGATTTCTGAGTTATAAGTGTTTTCATGTGTTTTATTTAATCTTTCCTAATAAGTCTGAGAGGGAAGTGACCAATGTGCAGAAATGCCAGAAGTGCTGATTTTCAGAACAAGGTCGTTCTGGCTTTCATGTGGGACCCTTCAGGTCAGGCAGCCCCCACAGAGGCACCATCTAGTAAATGCACAAAGAATAATCAGTTGGTGTCACCCCATTGAATGCCCACATATGTGACACTTTTTTCTATTCTGTCACCTCCCCTGCATCTGGGTCACTTCTCATGCCAGCCAGAACCACACGCTGATCTCCCAGTGAATGCCAGTCCCTAAACTTGACCACCCACCACAAATCTCAGACTGGATCTAGTGTTTGAGACCCCCTCTCTACAATCTCTGTGGTCTCTCTCCTAAGAATGGCAGTGAAGTTTCAGGAAGTCCCTTCTCTTACACAAACATGTTTACATACACGGGTCAATCTATGCTTGATTATGCACATGTATACATGTAAACAAGGACAGGCATGGAATAGCAATACTTGATTAACAAGAATGATCACTATATACAGTTATACAATGGAATGCATACAATTAAAGTGGACCTATAATATAAAATTTCAAGTCACCTAACTAACTGGTATTAGCTAGAATCTTTGCTGAAGTCCACTTTCGGGACGATGCAAGTAACAAGGACATTTGCTGTTATTTTTAAGAATTTACTCAAATGAGCAACTTCTAAGTTGAGTCTTTAAACAACCCACTGGGATTATCTCTCTGACACAGTGGCCCTGGCTCTGTACTCTCTGCAGATCTCAGGGTACATGGCACAACTCCAGCACCCACAAGAAGATCTTTAATGAATACTTGTTGTATGAACAGATGAAAGAATGAATTGGATCCATTGACACACAGCCCAATCAATCATCTCTCCACAGCTAGCTCCATCTCTGTACCACTAAAAGCAAGAATTAGCACCCTGGGGCCGTCTAGGAACCAAGTCATCAGATTCAATCTTGCAAGCTAACTTAGACTTAATTAGGCAGAAGCATTGACTCAAGCATTTCAGAAATTATTTACACAGCAAGAGTTAAGATTGGAATCTTTCTTCACAACCCATAATACAAGGTTTCACAGGCAGCAAACATTCGATAA
>CAUYRT010025119.1:0-21840 GCA_963574885.1 Lepilemur ruficaudatus | reverse complement strand
ATAGTTGCGGTGATGGTGACTGGGGCCGGCTGCGGCAGCTGCGGCTCCTCCCGATGTGTGATGGTAACTAGGCCGGCGGCGGCGGTGGGGCTGCACAGGGCACTCTGGGGTCCGCTCTCCGCTCCCGCTACCGATCGAACTCCTTCTCCATTGGTTGTATAAGCAAAACACACTGTGTATGCGTCTACACATATGATCTTATTTGGAGCTACATCATCCTTATGCAGTGGGCACTGTTATTTCACCCCATTTTGTGAATGAAGACACTGAAGGTCTGAGAGAATAAACGATATGCCCAAGGTTGCACAGCTAAGCGATCGAACAGCTGTACGGGAACCATGGCCTCACTACCGGGTTAGTGAGATGGGAGGCTGGGCTGCGTGTGACATTCATCCGTGTCTACATCCTCCAATGAGACATAGTTTTTATGACACAAACTTTATGTAATAGATTTCAAAACATAGCTTAGCTTCCTTTATTAACATTTATTTTTCTAAAAGTTTCCCAACTATATCTATTATGGACTTTATGTTTATGGTCTGCCCCCCAATTCATATACCTAACCCCCAATATAATGGTATTTGGAGATAGGGCCTTTCAAGGAGGTAATTAGGGTTAGATAAGGTCATGAGGTTAGATAAGGTCATAAGGATGAGGCTCTCAAGATGGGATTAGTGCCCTTTTAAGAAGAGATACCAGAAAGCTTGCTCGCTCTCTCTCCCTTCACCCCACTCCCTGTCCTGTGCGTGCACAAAGAAGACGTCATGTAAGCACAGAGCAAGAAGGCGGCTGTCTGCAAGCCAAGGGCAGAGGCTTCAGAGTGAAACCTATCTTGCCAGCACCTTGATCTTGGACTTCCTAGCCTCTAGAACGATGAGAAATAAATTTCTGTAGTTTAAGCCACTCAGTCTATGGTATTTTGTTATGGCACTCCAAACAGAATAATACAATATCATGCCTATTTAAATTTCTGGATCAACTTTAGAAGTGCATAGTACTTCCCCCAACCCCATTGGTTGATTCGTTCTCTCTCTCTGTCTCCCCCTACCCTACACACACACCCCTCTCTCTCATTTTAATTTTCTAAAAATATTAAAAATGCAATACTTATTTATGGGTGGTAGTTGGGGTGGAGAACAAAATCTGGACAATTTAGCACACATACTGTATAACTAAGGTAATTTCCCAGTATCCTTTACTATAGGGATAACATTGGATTATTTCTATTTTGAGTCCTCTTGTCTGTGTGTGCCTTTACATAAGTGAGATCCTATTTCAGCTGCTTTGAGAATTGAAATTGTTTCTCACTCAATATAATTATGCTCAGATCTTAAGCATTTGTAAGTGGTAGAGAGCGGTAAAGAGCTTGAACTAAGGAATTATAAAAAACTATACTGAAATTCCAGCTCTATCTCTCTGCCCACCCTGTATTCTTGCTTTCAATCCCCTCCCAGTGAGGGATGCAGAGCTTTTACATTGTATCACTGTTTGTTCACAGTGAAACAAATCACACAGGCAGTACAACCATCATATAACCCATGCTATGTTAATGATGTTACAATTCTAGACTAGGTGGGGATTTTAGTATTACAATTAGCTAAAGGGCACTATACGACAGCTAAAGCAGTTCTTGAGCAGTCGGGGCTGGTCTGTACTGGCCACTTCAAGGCAAGAAAGTGCTGAGGTACCCAGGAAAGTGCTGGGCACTTTTACCCGGGCTGTAGTTACATCGGTTCTTAATCTACTTTGTAACAATTCTGCTGAGCATTCCAGGCTAGCACAGTGTTTCTGTTATGTGGCCAGGAACCTGCATTTTTTTCCCTCAATAAAGAAAAAAAAATGACTGAACCTAGATATTAACAATGTTAAAATTTTCATGCAAAAAGGCAAATACTATATGATTCCACTTATATGAGGTATCTAAACTAGTCAAATTCATTGAAATAGAAAATATATTTGTGGCTGGGGGGAGAGGAAAAAAGAGAGTTTTTTAATGGGTATAGAGATTCATATTTGCAAGATGAAATTCTAGAGATCTATGTTGCAACAATGTAAATATACTCAACATTACTGAACTGCATAGTTAAAACTGATTATTATATTTTTTTTACCACAATAAAAAAATTTATAGATGTATTTTTTTCCAGCAGACACATTCACTAGAATTCAAATTCATTCACTGGAATTCAGATTCCAGCTCTGTCACTCTGCCCACCCTGTAGTGTTGCTTTAAATCCCTTCTCAAAGAACTGAGTTTTGAAAAACTCTTTGAACCCATTGGTACCAATGCCATATCATCTCTTCACTGACCTTTACTAGCCACATCCTCCTTTCCCTACCCAGCTTTTAGTCATGCGCTTACAAACGCCCTCAACTCCATATATGTATGTTGCTAATACCCACATTCATACTTCCAGCCACACATTCTTTCTGCACTTGAAACTCTTAATTCCTAGTGCATACTTGATTCTTGGATGTGTATGAGGCATCTCAAATTTAACAGGTCCATTTCTGAACCTGCTCCAATTCCAGTGCTTCCTGTCTCAGTAAATGGGAACAGCCAATTGCTCAGGGTAAAAATCCCAGAATTATCCTTGACTCCTCTTTCTCTAATACTTTTCATTCAATCCGTTGGCAAATGCTGTGAGCTCTACCTTTGTAATATATCTTCTCTGATCACTTCCACTGCTACCACCTAGTCCAATTCACCACGATCTTTCACTCACCTTTGTGCATGCTTATATCCCCTATGGTTTGTCCTCCAGATGGCAGCCAAATGATTGTGTTAAAATGTAAATCAGATCATGCTGCTTCTCAGTTCCAAACTCTTCAAGGGCTTCCCATTTCTCTCAGAATAGATCCAACGTTCCTACCATGGTTTGCCTCAAGCAATACTGAATTGCTTGCTCGTCCATGCATATGCCCACATACGCTTTCACCTCAGGGCTGTTGTCTTCTGCTCAGACTCCCTTTCTCCAGATATCAACGTGGTCCACTTCCTGACTGCTTTCAGGTCTCGGTTCCAAATGCGTCTTATCAGAGGGATCTTCCTTGATTACCCTCTATAAAACAGCTCTCCACTTCGTATAGACATTCTCCTTTGGACTGATGATATTTTATCATTCCTTTCTCCCTCTTTACTAGTTTGAAGTTGCATGTTCTACTTCCGTTCTTTTAGTGGTTACCCTAAAAGATAACAACGTGCATTTCTAAAAACTTTATTAAATTACAATATTCATACAGAAAGGGGCATATATATGTATATATGTATACACACACATACACAAATATCTTGATGAATCTTGAAAATTAAACACACCTATGTAACCAGCTCATGGATTAAGAACAGAAATCATAGCATTTGGAAGCCCCCTGAACCCCCTTCCTGTCAGTACCCTCCAAAGGGTAACTTCTAACACCATAGATTAATTTCCTCTGTTCCTGTACTTTATGTAAATGGCATCACACTGTGTGTATTCTTTTGTGTCTGGCTTCTTTCGCTCAACACTAAGTTTGTTAGATTCATTAATATTGTTATGTGTAGTTGTAGTCCGTTTATTTCATTGCTGTATGTCCTCCATTGTGTGAATATACCAATATTTACTCACCCATTCTACTGCTGATGGGCATACAGTGCTGCTATGAACATTCTAGTATATGTCTGTTGGGGAACATATTTATGCATTTCTGTTGGGTGTATACCTAGGGGAGGGAGTGCTGGGTCATAATGTTCAGCTTTAGTAGATACTGCCAAATACTTTTCCAAAATAGCTGTACCAATTTATACTCCCACCAACAGTGTCTGTAAAATCTGGTCCTTAAAATTAATCTAGGTTAATTCATCATTTTTTTTCTTTATGTTTAGCACTTTTTATCCCATGTAATAAATTTATGCCTATTTCAAGGTCATAAAAACGTTTTCCTATTTTCTTCTAAAAGTATTATGGTTTTACCTATCACATTTAGTTCTGCAATCCATCTGGATTAATTTTTGTGTATGTTGTAAAGTAGGAGTTAATATGAATATTCAATTGATCCAGCACAAATTTATTAAAAAGATACATCTTTCTCCTCTCTTGTCATAAAGACAGTGGTCTGTGAGTTGGCCTGCATCTGGACTCTACTCCCTTTCATTGGTCAGTTTATCTATTCTTGCACAAATACCTAACTGATTGTCTTAGTTACTTTATAACTTAGTAACCTTATAATGGGTCTTTATATTCAGTTATATGTCTTCCAGCTAAAAATGTATATTTTTTACTTATCAAAATTTAATGTTAGTGAATACCTCTACCCTTCTTCAAAATAGTCCTTAAAACACTAACTCCATTTACCCACATCTTGATCTATATGCTATTGTTTTTGAGTATTTTAATTCTATTTCTTAAGCCTCACAAATTATTAAGATTTTTAGTCTATTCTATATCATTAATGTTCACTTAGATTTAGTCACATATTTTCTCTTTTCTTTGTTCTTTTCTGTTTGCATCTTTATCCTTTTATGTGGAATCATTTTCTTTCTGCCTAAAGTTTAACCTTGAGAATTTCCTTTAATGTAGTCTGCTGGTGGTAAACTCTCTCAGTTTTGTCTGAAAATGTCTTTATTCTTGAAGGATTTTTTTCTTTGCATTGAATCATGGGTTGTTGGTTATTTCCTCACAACACTTTGAAGATTTTGTTCCATTGTCTTCTGGAATCCATTATTACTGATAATGTTAGCTGTCGCAACGTCACCTGTGTTAGTTATCAATTGTGCTGTTACATAACAACTCCAAAACTTGATGGCTTAATGAAATAAACATTTTTTAATCTCACTGTTTTCATGGACCAAAAATTCAAAAACTGCTTAGATGGGGGGTCCTGGGCCCAAGATGAGTTGCAGTCAAGATGTTGGCTGAGGTTGAAGTCATCTGAAGGCTTGCCTGGGGCTACCAAATATGCTTCCAAGATGGCTCACTCACATGTCTGGCATGTTGATGCTGATTACTCAGCTGACTTTCTCCAGAGAAATCAATCAAAGAATGTGCTAGGCAGAAGTGGCAATGTCTTTTATGACTTAGCTCTTGAAATCAAACACCATCACTTCTACCACATTCTATTCTTTAGAAGTGAGCTATCTCACATTCAAGAGGAGTCTCTACCTACTGAAGGGAGTAGTGGGCATATTTATAAACCACTATAGCCACCTTTAAGATTTTTCTCTTTGCCTTAAGTATTTTGCAGTTTCACTATGATGTATCTAGGTGTCAATTTCTTTTATTACTCCAGCTAGAGAGTTATTTGGCTTCTTATATCTTTGATCTGGTTGCTTTCATGGATACTGAAAAATATTTAGCCATTATATCTGCCCTAGCTTCCTTCTCTCCTCTTAAACTTATGTTAGATTTTTGTCCCTGTAGTCTCTTAGCCTCTCTTATCCTCTCTTCTGTATATTCCATCTTTTTGTTTCCTAATACTTCATTCTAGATAATTTCTTCTCACCTACTTTCCTTTTCATTCATTCTCTATTCAGCAATGTCTAATCAGCTGTTATACCCATCCACTGAATTCTTAATTTTATTACCATATTTTGCACACACAGAAGTCTATTTACTTCTTTTTTACATCTGCTCCCTAACATTTTTTGTTTTTGTTTTGTTTTGTTTTGGTTTTTGGAGACAGGGTCGCACTCTGTTCCCTGCGATAGAGTGCAGTAGTGTCTTGATAGCTTACTGCAACCTCACATTTCTCGGTTCAAGTGGTCCTCCTGCCTTAGCCTCCCAAGTAGCTGGGACCATACGGGCATCCCACAACACCCGTCTAATTTTTCTATTTTTAGTAGAGACAGAGTCTCACTTTTGCTCAGGCTGGACTCGAACTCCCAACCTCAAGTCATCACCCCATCTTGGCCTCCCAAAGTGCCAGGATTACAGGCGTGAGCTACTGTGCCTGGCCTCTATCACTTTTTATAGTTTCTAGGTACTTGCCAAAATTGTCCAAGTTATGTTTTATTTCTTTGAACAAAGAAAATATTATTTTATAGTTTGCATCTGATAATTCCAAAAGCAGTTGTCTCTGCAGGCCTATTTCTGTTGTTTGTGTTTCTGCTGGTTCTCACTAAAAGAGTCTTGTTTCCTTGTTTACATGGTTATCTTTAATTCGGTACTGGACATTATCTATGAAAACTTACACGTAGGAAGAATTTGGGGCCTACAATAATAATGCTTTTCTCCAAAGAAGATTTGTATTCGCTTTTGCCAGGCATCTGATGGCAGCATAGTCAGAGACAACCTTAAACCAAGATCATGACTTGAGACAAGCAATTTGATCCCAGCCTGTAAATTCCTCTAAAGCTGTTGCATTTCCAATTCATCTTCACCCTGAGGGTGTAGTCTTTTGGCATCCCAGTTATTGTAAGAAGGGTCTTCCATTTCTCTCCTCACTCACTTTGTTTTATTTATTTTCTTCTTCTTTGTTGTTCAAAAGAGAGTTATCATTTTCCAGGTAGGTTAATGCCTTTAGGGCAAAAGCAGCTTCTAAGTTGGATTACCTCCCTGGATTCTGGCTTTCCAGCTTTTGGTCTGGGATAATAATTCTCTACTATCTTGCCATCTCTTAGATACCTTGTTATGAGCTCAATTGTGTCTCTCCGCTAAATTCACATGCCGAAACCCTAACTCCCATTACCTCACAATGTGACACCCCCCAGTCCCATTCCCCTTACAAAGGCAGTCATCTGCAAGCCAAGGAAACAGGCCTTAGGAGAAACCAAACCTGTCCACACTGTATCCTGGATTCTGGCCTCTGGAACGTGAGAAAGAAATTTCTGTTGTTTAGGCCCCTAGCAAACTATTAAATAATACATGTCTTTAAGAACATTTAAAATATATATTCCAGACTTTTTTATCTTTTCATTTTATTGTTGTTTTCTGAGGTGGGTCGATATCCTAGCCTACCGTGGGAACACCAATCATCCTCTCTCCCCACTCTCCCCACCCTGCTTCCTTTTTCTTCATATTCCTTACGATTGCCTGGGGCATTATCTATTTTTCTATTTACTGTTATCAACTAATTTCACCCTAGTTAAGTTCCAAGAAAGCAAGAACTTCGTTAGGTTTACTGCTGTATTCTCTCTGAGCCTACAAGAAATGTGTGGCAGATCTTAGGCTCTCGGAAGATGAATGAATGAATGAATGAATGAATGACAGAGAGGGGCTTCCCCGCTGGCCGGCCACAGGGTCTCTCCCGGACCTCTGTCAGGAAACGTGGGGCGGTCTGGCTGGGCAGCCGCTCCCCGCCGCCGGGCCTGTGCAGCCGGTCGTACGCGTGGGCTCGGGGCGCGCGCCCCGACTTCCGGCTTCTGCGTCCGCGGGCGCGCGCACTTCCCCGGAGAGGGCGGGCTCGGCGGCGCCTCGTGGGCGGGGCCGGCGGCCGGGCGAGCGGGGCCCGCGGGGAGACGCGCGGGCCGCGGCGCAACCGCGTGGGGTGGGCTCGGCCGGGGACCGCCGATGCTGGGGCGAGGGCGACCGGCGGTGCGGGCGACCCCCGAGGGCGCGTCTGGAGGGCAGGGGCAACGCGAGACGCCCGGCTGCGGCCTAAGAGGCCGGGTGGGCTTGGCCGCTGCCTCGGGCCCCGGCATTAAAGCGGCAGCCGGCGAGCGTATCCTCACCCCGGTCTGCGAGAAACTGGCTTAGGGCGCCCCTCCCGTTCCGGCCCCCAAAGCTCCGCGCCTGGGGTGCGGCTAGGAAAGCCCACCCGCCTAGGCCGGCCCTTGGTGGGAATTTGGAAAAGACCCTGGTGCAGTCCGGAGGCCGAGGGTCCAAAGGAAGCCCATCCTAACGCTGGATGTTTTTGGAGAATGCGTTGAGTGAAGATGTGGTCTGTCTATAAAACCCTGGAAAAGAACAAAATCTGTTACCTTCAGTCCGTCTCTAGAGAAACACTCCGCAGCTGAAAACCCAAGAGCAAGCGTTCTCACGCCCCCGTCCGTGGTCCTACCTGCGTCCACGGCCGATCCGGTGAGTAGGAGGCCTCTCTGCCTGTGTCCGCCGTCTGTAAGCCCCGAGGGTGCGTGTCTGGGACCACAGTAAGGATGGATGGGGCGTCTTCCAAATGAAGCTTCTTAGCCATTAACGGATCTTAAGTTTCTGCACTTGAAAGTTTCTGCACTTTGGTGACAAGACCTTTTATATACTGAGGGGCAGGCTATTTTCTACAGGTTCCAATTTCTAGGATATATGCAACTCCTTTCTCTGCATCAGTCACAGGGGAAAAAAACAACGAATCAAAATCCCAAACCCATAAGTCACATACCCATCCTTTCCCTGCAAACTTCAAAGAGTTGGGCCGGCTCCCTTTCCACGGAGCTAAGACTGTTCTTGGGGCACCAAATGCACTGGACCCAGTCACGGCGGAAGCACCTGCTCAGATGCCGGTGGAGGGCGGGGGGGTTTGCGGATGGATTTAGGTTGTTTCCAGATTTGCCTGTTCAATTCTGCTGTAGTCCTTGTTATACTTGAAGTACTGTATTTCCTCCATTTGAAGACCCCTCTCCAATTTTAACATTTCTGAAACCAGGATGCACCCAACCAGTGAGGTTAGAAGGAAATTGCCAGCTGCTGGGCATCTGCATGGGTGGTGATGTGTCTGTGTTGCTTGCTCGTGCCAAAACGCAGCTATGTGATTATTCTATCAGTAGAGATACTTGAACTTTAAATTTACATCTCTAATGTTTTCAAAAACTAATTTAAAAAGATGATACTGTAATAAGCAAGGTGATAAAAGGTTTGTAACAATGTTTATTAAGCATTTGCTGTGTGCCTAGCATTGTCTCAAGCAATATTACAACAATATGAAGTATAATTATTACCCCATTTTATAGATGAGGAAACACAAGCTCAGAGAGTTGAAGTGCCTCATGGCTTTTAAGTGCAAGTGTCAGGGTTCTAACCCAGGCTGTTTGAATTCAAAGCCTGCCCTTTTAACCCCCACGTTTGTATCCAGGTAGAAGATGCCTGCAGCTTACAAGGAGGGAAGTCGAGGCAGGGTCTGTGCATGTTTGTACATCTTTGAGGTGTTTGTGTATCTTTGACTATCTGTGTATGTATGCATGGAACTGGGAGATAGAGCCACATCCAGGAACATTGATTATTACTCCTACATTGATCATCTTTGTTTTGCAGTTTTAAATATACTTCTGCAGGTTCTGGAGTTCTGGTGCATGACAGATGCTTCTGGATCCCTCTTCTCTTCCCCTTTGCTCCTGTAGAAGAATATTGAGGCAATGCTCAAATCTACTCAGCTGGCTGCCTGCCTCCCAAAGAAATAGTGCTTAATTTAAGCAGGGAGCCCGTTTTTCAGTGTCGTAAAGTCACACCAGCCTCCAGGAGCTGCAAGATCCTGATGCTGCAGGCACCCAAGCTCCAATCTCTAGGACAGATGCAGCTCCTTTCCTGAGGAGCCAAAGTCTTAAGGGCAGGTGACTGCGGTCTGAATAGGACCACACAACCCTGAAGCTTCTCATCAGAGGTTCTGGCAGTTTCCTCACCAGAAGCCCAGTCAGGCAGGCATTGTCATGCCGCAGCAGCTGCTAATCACCCTGCCCACCAAGGCCAGCACCTGGGTGAAATTGCACCATCCAAAGAAAGCCAAGGATGGGGTGCCTCGTTGGGAAGATGTGACCAAAATGTTTGAGGGAGAAGGTGAGAACAGACTGATGGAGGGGGAAGAGGGAGGTGTTGTTTGTGTGTGAAAAGATAGGTATGCATTTCATTGGGGTGGTCTCTTGGGGAGGAAATTGGGGGGAAGAAGGTCTTTGGGGTTCATTCTTATGGCTTTTGGGAAGGGGAGGGAAAGGGGAGGGAAAATACTGGGCTCCCAGCATGGGCTCCTTGTGACACCTGCTCTGTGCTGCTCCCATCTCCTGTCCTCAAATACAGCATGTAGCAGGAAGAAAATACAAGATGTTCCCACCAGTGGCTCCTGAGTGTGGGAATGTGATTCACAGAGAGGGAGCCAAAGGTTTCTGCCACCTGAAGTCCTCCAAGTTCCAGTCATTTTAGCCCCAGACCAGTAATTTTCATAATTATCTGTTTTTTCATTTCATCTGCTGAGAGGCAGGAATGACAGGCCTGATTACTGTCTTTACCTTGAACTATGTGGGTTCCATGGGAGATATGCCCCAAATCACACCTTATTTAGTGGTCAGGAGTAGACAGAAGGACAGAGGAATTCATGTGTCTCATGTGGTGTCTTTATTTATGCCTCTAACACTTTAAACTCAGGAAGTGTTTATTGTGTTCTAGCTGTACAGATGGAAAAATGAATAATTATCTCTAATGCTGATTATTAACTGATGGACATAGACATATACCCCGATCAAAATGATAGAAAGTAGCCTAAGAAAAGTTCTGTTGGAATACAAGGGACAGGAAACTTTCTTCTGATTGTATATATTTCAGAAATTTTCACAAAGCAGATAGCATTGAATTGAGCCTCAAAGAATGTCTTAAATTTTTTTATAGAGGATTTGGGGAAAAGATACAAAAATGAGTACCTTGAAGAGTGGCTCAGAGAATGGGGAATATTTAGTCTAACAGTATTGGGAATGTGGTGGAAGTATATGTCCCATGTATAAAGGATGGTAGATTAGAGGTGACCATTGTTGAGAAAATATGCTTCAGGCTGATTGTAGAGTGCCTTGAAGTCCATGGTGAGGTGTTTGGATTTTTCTTCCTTGTCATTGGAGAAACCTTGAGGATTTTTGAACAAAGTAGTGTCCTGAGAGATATGTGCTTTTGGAATGGCATTGACCATTGGGAATTTGTGGGGGTTTTTTTAATCTAAAGAATTATCCATTTATTTTTCCAAAATACTTTATTCTCTCATACATAGTTTTTGACCATTGGGAAATATTAATGCCCAAAGCAACATGCAACATGCCCTGGGCTGCTCTTGAGTTGCTCTAAATGTCCCTCTTTGTGACTGTATTGGGGAAAGAGCCACATTCAGTGGGTCTGCAGGCAGTTTTTCTGTTTGGGGATTGTGGGGCGATGCTAACCTTCTGGCTGTTTTCCTTCCATAGTTCTGCTGTCTCGGGATGCTAATGTGACCCAAGGAGAAAGTTTAGAAGATAAAGTGACCTCCGGGCCCCTAGCAGCAGAATCCCAGGTGGGTTGGACTTCCCTCTCATTTTCTTGGCATTGTTTCTTGTTTTTTAAGGCTGTGGCCTGCCTCCTTTTTTTTTGGAGGTGGGGAGGGGCGTTGAGACTAACAAATTTAACTTGGGAGCTCAATGCAATTTGCTCTTGTGTAGAAAATCGGGCTTCAGTGCTGGCAATTTCCTTACTCTTAGGGCCTCCCTCCACGTAATTCTTGTTTCTCACCAACATCTAGATCTAATATTTGTGCTAATTTCTGTAGAGAAAGCAAAATGAGTGATATGATACTAGCCCCTAAAAACCAACAGATACCACTTGAGATGTAAGATAAACCTCAATAAAAATACTCAAAATCAAAATGTCTGAGAAGAAAGTTCTAACATTCTTAGTCATGTACACACAGCACTGAATTTCAAGAGGTGACTCTTAGCATACTGCTGAGAGCACAGGTCAAACCACAGCCAAAGGGGAAGTGAACAGAGAAGAAATAGGTCACACAGAGTACACACATTGCAGGCTGGGCAGAAAAACAGGAGCAGCCGCTGGGAGCAGTTAAAACAGGGTGTCAGAAATGGTAGTCCTCTCTGCCTGCTGGAAATAGGTGAAACAGAAGGAAAATTATAGAATAAATGCAAAAGAGAGACTTTTAAAGAGGAGATCTTGTTGGAGGATTGCAGAGTTTTAAGTGAAAAGAACTTGAGTTCTGAAATTAGATGGTATAGGATTTGATTTTTCTCTCTTGTCATTACTTAATTGGTGCTCTGGAGCTATTTTTTTTAGCTGTTTAAAAATCTGAATTTCCTCAACTAAGAAGTTCAGATGAGTTATGTCTATATTCCACTTATTTGGAATTCCTCACTTCCTTTCATTTATCATAAACTTACTGGATGCTTAGCACTGGGAAAGGTTTAAATTTTTTAAAATTGAGGTATAATTTATAACAGGAATACACTTAAGAAAGTGTATGGACATTTGTATATGCCATGCAACCAAATCAAGATACAGAACATTTTCACCATTTCAGAAAGTTCCCTCATGCCCCTTTCCAATCAGTACTCCACTCTAGCCCCAAGAGAGAGTACATGAAGTCTTTCTATCATTTCTTACAACTACATGTGAATCTATATGTATCTTTAAGAGTTTACTTTAAAAAAGAATATATGTTCTGTACTTGTTAGGTAAGTATAATGTTCTGTGTTAATTAGATTAATTTGGTTGATAGTATTGTTCAAATCTCCTATATCTTTGATGAATTTTTGTCTATTGGTTATGTCATTTACTGAGAGAGTGTTAAAATCTCTAATTATTGTGATTTTGTCTGTATATCTTCAGTTCTGTCACTTCTGCTTTATTTTGAAGTTCTGTCATCAGATGCATAAACACTGACGATTATTGTCTTGGTGAGCTGACCCTCATATTGTGAGATGTCCCTCTTTTTTTTTTTTGGTGACAAAGTTTAAGCAGTAAAATGTCCTCCCTCTTTTTGCCTGGTAATATTCCTTTTCCTGAAGTCCATTTTGTCTGATTTAATATAGCTACTCCAACATTCTTTCAATTATTGTTTGCATGGTATAGCTTTTTTCCATCTTTTCACTTTAAACCTATTTGTGTCATATTTAAAGTATGATCTTCTTAAATATAGCTGAATCTTGCTTGTTTTGGCCATTGACAGTTAAAGTAATCATTAATATGGTTGGGTCTAAGTATAGTTTTGGTTTTTGTTTGTTGTTTGTCCTGTCTAGTCTTTGTTTCTTTGTTCCACCTCTCCTGCCTTCATTTGGAATGAATCATTTTTTATTTTAAGAATAAAGAATTGTTTTTATTCTAATAATTTTAGAATTAAAATATTCTAACTTTATTGTAAGAATACAGTATATAATTTTTTAGTATTCCATTTTATGCCCTCTAATGACTTCTAAGCCACAGTTCTTTAATTTGTTTTTAGTAGTTTCTCTACCTATTATAATATGTATTTTTAAGATCACAATTGCTTTGAGTTAATTATACTGCTTCACATATCATATGAGAGCCTTACATTATTTTTCTACTTCTTCCCATTCTTTGTGCTATTGTCATCATGTTTTACTTTAAATGCTAAAAACTCCACAATACATTGTTCTTATTTTTGCTTTTAACAGTAAATTGTCTTATAAGAAATTAACAAAAAAAATGAATCTTTTATATTTGCCCACATATTTACCAATTCAGGCACTTTATTCTTTCCTTTAGTTTCAAGTTTCTATCTGGCATCATTTCCCTTCAGCTTAAAGAACTTTATTTAGCATTTTTTTGCAATGTGGGTATTCTGGTGATGAATTCTCACAACTTTTGTTGATCTAAACAGGTGTTCATATTGTCTTCCTATTTGAGGATCTTTTATTGGATACAGAGTTCTAGGTTGAGTGTTTTTTCTTTAAGCACTTAAAAATGTTCCATTCTCTTTGAGCTTGTATTGTTTCTGATGAGAAGTCAGCTGTTATTATTTATGTGATGTGTCTGTTTTCTATCACCTTTTCTTTGATGTGCATAGATATAGTTTTCTTTGAGTTTATCCTTTTGGGGGTTTGCTGAGCTTTTTGGATCTGTAGGTTGATTTGTTTTGTCCACCAATTTGGAAAATTTTCAGCCATTATTTCTTCAAATATTTTTCTCTGCCCATTCTCTCTTCTGAGATTGTAATTCATGTATATTAGGGCACTGGATATTATCCCACAGATTTTTTTTTCTCTTGGTGTTCTAGTTTGAGTAATATTTATTGACCTATCTTAAGTTTCACTGATCTTCATCAAGGTCTAATCTACTCTCAGCCCATCAAATACATTTTTCACATATTGTATTTTTTACTTGTAGAACTTTCATTTACAGTTGATTCTTGAACAACATGGGTTTGAACTGTGCAGGTCCACTTACATTTGGATGTTTTTCAATAAATATATTGAAAAATCTTTTGGAGACATGACACAATTTGAAAAAATAGATGAACTGCGTGGCCTAGAAATTTTGAAAAAATTAGGTATTTCATGAATACATAAAATATATGTAGATAATCTATTATCATTTACTGTCATAAAATATATACAAATCTATTATAAAAAGTTAAAATTTATCAAAACTTATGCACACACAGACCATACATGTGCCATTCATAGTCGAGAGAAATATAAACAAATGTAAAGATACAGTATTAAATCATGACTGCATAAAATTAACTGTAGTATGTACTGTGCTACTGTAATAATTTCATACTACCTTCTGTTGCTATAGCAGTAAGTTTAAGTGTTTTGAGTAACTGCTTAAAAAGCTGTGAGATGTTAAACATCTCCATGTGAGCAGTTCATCTGTAAATTGTATATCAAAGTAAAAAGAGATCTTTTTCTTGAGTATTTTTCTTCGTGTTTACCATAGTGCAATACCATAAACCTTGAATAATACTATAGGACCCATACAAAGTGCCATGAGTGATGCTCTAGATGTCTCCCAAGAAGCAGAGAAAGGTCATGACATTACAAGGAAAAGTTGAATTGCTTGATATGTAGCATATATTGAGGTCTGCAACTGTGGCTGCCTGCCACTTCAGAGATTCATCTTATAAACAGATGACATAAACTTATAGTATCGATCAAATACAGTACTGTAAATGTATTTTCTCTTATGATTTTCATATTAACATTTTATTTTTTCTACTTTATTGTAAGAATACAGTATATAATACATATAATATAGAATATATGTGTTAATTGACTGTGTTATTGGTAAGGCTTCAAAGTAAATGGTAGACTGCTGGTAGTTAAGTTTTGGGGATATGGATTTTTCAGGAGGTTGGCACCCCTTAACACTTGGGTTTTTCAAGGGTCCACTGTAGTTTTTAGCATCTCTGTATCTCTTAGTTATCTCTATCTCTTCACCTATTCTATTCATATTTTATTGTAAATAGCATATATTTTAACAGTGGTTTAAATTTCTTCTCTGCTAATTCCAATGACTTGGTCACCTATGGTTCTGCTTTTATTGACTTTTCATTTCTGTGATTATAGGTCATGTTTTTCTTCTTATCCAATAATTTTTTATTGTGGTTCAGATATTGTATATATATATAGAGAGAGAGTATGTGTGTGTAATTTATTTTGTTTTGTTCTGTTTCCAAGAGACTCAAAGCCCTTTTCTTAGTCTGGTGGTTAAGGTGAGGGGATGATTCTTCATATTCCTCCTAGAGTGGTGGCTAAGTTTGGCTGTGATGCAGCTTTAATTTGATTGAATTTACCTCTAATTAGCCCAACCGCCAACCCCATGACACCACCGCTGAGGGCTTATCTCCTTTATCCTTTTAGTATTTGAGCTAGGAAAGGATTAGACACAGTTCCAGATAGTTTTGTTGTTCATTTTTGAATTAAACTCCAGTGAGACTCCAGAATTCAAGCTCAGCAAGAATGCATAGATGTTTGTGACAGTAAGTGCTAGGGGGAAACAAAAGCCTTTCTCCTTGCCTCTGCACCTCCTCTCTGATCTCATCTCCTTCCACTCTCCCCTTAACTAAGCTGCCTCCAGGCATGCTGTTCACCTTCTTGTTCCTCAGACAAGCCAAGGATGCTCTAACCTTAGGTACTTTGTACCTGCCTAGAATGCTTTCCCTCAGATTTCCTCCTGGCTGTCTCCCTAATTGAATTCATGTCTCTGGTCAAATATCAGCCTTTTAGAGAGTCCTCCCACAACCACCTTACATAAGAGATATTCCTCTCCTCACTGTGGCTCTCCCTGTTCTCCTTATCCTGCTTAATTTTTTTCTAAGACATGCATGACCATCTGTCCTTCCATATATTTAATTCTTTATAGTAATCTCCAGAGAATCACCAGACAGATCCAGAGGAGGCTCCTGGTAAAAATAGTTCAGAGTCTCTTAGAAGTCAGAATACTGTCTGACCTCCTTAGACCTTGACAGAGGTGGTCTCTGGCTGAAAAGGATGTGTTTGATATTCTAGGAACTGTTGACCTTCAAAGACGTATCTGTTGACTTCACCCAGGAAGAGTGGGGGCAACTAGGCCCTGCTCACCAGAATCTGTACCGAGAGGTGATGCTGGAGAACTACAGGAACCTGGTGTCAGTAGGTAAGAATGGGACACGCCCAGAAACCTACCCATTACAGGGAAGTCATTATTTTAAATTATCAATGTTGTGGATTTCTTGAAGCTTGGCCTTATGTTCTGTGTTAGAGATGTCTTATTCCTTTGAAAACCAAGCCAGGGCATATCTGATCAACCTTCCTTGGGGAACAGCTTTACTACATAGAGGTAGAATAGAAAGATCCACCCCTTTCCACTTGCAGAGAACCTGAATACCAGAAGACTTGAACTAAATTCTGGGAAAGTTCTTTGATATCAACATAAACATTCACACTCTTTTTTTACTCCATAAGCAGGATATCAACTTTCTAAACCTAGTGTGATTTCCCAGTTGGAGAAAGGAGAGCAGCCATGGATGACAGAGAAAGAAGGCCCAGGAGATCCCAGTTCAGGTGAGAGCAAGGCAGATGGTACCTTTTAATATATAAACCAGAGTGCTCAAAGTCTTCCCAGGCTGTGGGGAAGGTTCACAGGACAGGGCCCGCACTAAACCTGATTTCACCCCTCCCTCCACTGCCTTTTCCTTCACTGAGCTCTTGCAAAGCTCCCTCTGGAGTTGGAGGGAGGAGAAGACTTGTCCTCATTAAGCTTGAACTTGATTTTCCCTCTTGTCTCCAGTATCCTTAGGACTGCCAATCTAAAGCTCCTTCTCTTTAAGCAGTCAGATGCACCTGATCTCTCTCTAGAAAACAGATCTGTTTTCAAGACTCTTACTGCATTCTGTAAATCTTCACTTTTCTTGCCTTCTATTTTCACTTTTTGCCAGCTTCCAGTCCCAGCTTCAGTTCTCATTCTCTTTTCAACTGTGTATCTTGATTTTTTGTAATGGCTACTTCATGAAAACTCCTACAAGAGAAATTACGATAGATTCTTTCTCACCAAATCTTTGGTCTCTAGCAATCTCCTTAAACTTTGTTATCAAATATTTTAGACATTCGGAAAGGCATAGAGAACATTATAACACATTTTTATGTAGCTTGCATCTAGATTAAGAAATAAAACAGAGTTGCAGCCCCGCTGTTCCCCTTCCACCTTTCAAAATAACCACACTTCTGAGTTTAAATGTTACCATTCCCATGTATTCTCATATTTTTGTTACATACGTATATCCCTAAACAATATATAGCATTGTTTTGCATGTTCTTATTCTTCAATATTCTTTCTTATTCTCTCCACTTGCTTTTCTCACTCAACACTGTTGATATTTCTTCATGTTCTAGTTCATTCATTTCCAGTGAATTAGTAAACCACAATTTATTTGTTTATTTTCCTGTTGGTAGGCATTTATATTGTTTCCAAATTCAGGGGTTACAAACATGCTGCAGCAAACCTTTGGGTACATATCTTTTCATATACATATGCAAATGTTTCTATAAGATGGTAGAAGCAAAATTGTTGGGTCATGAAATACATGCACTTTCATTTTGCTAGGTATTCCCAAATTGCTCTTCAAAGCAAGTACACAAATTGTTACTCCCATTAGCAGGTTTTAAGAGTTTCTAGAACTCAGCATCTTTGTCAGTACTTGGCATTGTCAAACTTTAAAATTTGTGTAAATTCATTGGGTGAATATGGTATCTTGTTTCTTTCATTTTCATGATTGCTAGTATAAATTACCTGTTTATATCCCTTGCCAAATTTTTTATTGTTATTTATATTTTTTCTTATTGATTCATAGAAACTTGTGTATGTATATATCCTGGATACTAATCCTTGACAGCTTTATGTTTTGCAAATGTTTTTGTTCAGTCAGTGGCCCATCTTTTACTTTTTTAAAAATAGTGTCTTTTGTGAGTTTTCTAAATTTAATGTTACTGAATTTCTCAGTTTTCTTCTTATTGTTTGTGCTTTTTGTGTAAGAAACCCTTTCTGTCCTATTATCCTCCATTTCTTTTTCAATTAATTTTTTTTTTTTAAAGAAATGAGATTCACTCTGTTGCCCAGGCTGGAGTGCAGTGGCTATTCACAGGCACAGTCATGGCACACTACAGCCTCAAACTGTGGGCTCAAGTGAGCCTCCTGCCTCAGCCTCCTGGGTAGCTGGGACGCCAGGCATACACTACCACACTTGGCTATCTTTCGTCTTATCATATATATGAGATGTGTGCGTGTGCGTATGTGTGTGAATATGTTTCCATGTATATTCCTATATTTTCAAAGTTTTCCTCTTCATATTTGGGTTCAATTCACCTGGACTTTATATATAGTATGAGGTGAAAATCTAGTTTAACTTTTCCACATGGATAATCAGTCCAGTAGTGGTTAATGCGCTCTTTCACCTGTCAAGTTTCTTTATATGTTTGAGTCTGTTTCTGGGCTCTGTCCTTTTTTATTCTTTCATTTTTCCATCCCTATTCTAATGCCAAACTGTCTTAATTACTATATTTCATAGTGAGATTTACTATCTGGTAGTTCATCCACCTTGTTCTTTAAAATTGTTCTGGCTATTCTTAGCTCCTTGCTTTTCCATGTGAATTATATAATCAGTATATCAAATTATACACACACAAATTCTCTGGTAGCATTTTGATTGGAATAGAACTGAATTTATAGATCAGTTTTGGGGAGAGTTAATATTATATTGAGTCCAACTATCCAGGAATATGATATATTACTCCATTTATTGATATTTCCCAATTTTTCAATAACATTTCAGGATTTTTCTACATAAAGATCTTATACATATTGAACATCTTTTGTTAGCTTCAGCCTGAAAATCTTATATTTTGTTGCTATTATAAACAATATTTTTTTTCTCCTTTTTTCCAGCCCTAGTCATGAATACATGTATTTTTTAAAATTATGTTTTCTGCTTGTTGCTGGTATGTCATAACAAATTGATTTTGAATATTAATCTTATATGCAGCCATCTTGTTTCTTTCTGTTATTAAGTCCAATAATTATGTATTTTCCTGTGTTTTCTCTTCTTCAATTTATAACCACGAAAATAATAATAAAAGTTACCATAGCGAAGAATGGTGGTAAGTACCTATAGTCCCAGCTACTTGAGAGGCTGAGGCAGGAGGATTGCTTAAGCCCAGGAGTTCAAATCTAGCCCAGCAACATAGTAAGACACTGTCTCTTAATAAAAACAATACCTACCATGACTGTTCTTTCCCTGCCTATGGATGAAATCTCAGAGAGGTCCCATAGATGGCGTAGAACAGTCTTGATTTTAGTAAAATGTTTATTTAGTTCAGTGCAATAATAAAAACTCCCTATTCAGGACCAGAATCAGGCCTGCAGAGCATAGACATTATTAGATATTATTATTGCCTCTTTTCATTTAGAATTTGGAATTTGGAAGTGCTAATGAGCCTTCTGTGTTGACCAAAAAAATCTTAAAAGAAATTATACCTTTCAGGAATACATACCTGTCAGTTGAAATATTAGTAACAGTGCAACAAATTAGCAAGTAAGGAAACCAGTCAGAATTTTAAAGGTTAAAGGATATTTTCCTAGAACCTACCGGCAGTAGCAACATAGCAGTCAGCGTTTTTTACAACTCTCCTTATATAAGTAACACTTCCATGGCTATATTAATAAATACAGAAAACAGAATTATACATACAAACATAAACACACTTTTCAATAAAAGACAGTGTAATTAATGTTCTTTGTTCTTAGTTCAAGCCATATTTTTTGAACTAGTGACTCTCCTGCTGTTGCTGGAGTAGAAAGAGAGAGAAAAACGTCTTCTTTCTCTCTTTCTGAGATTGTTTTCCAAAAGTAGTTGTCAATTTAAAATACTTACATTCTTAAGACATAGCTTTGAAATTTTATTACTTAGTATTATTAGAAAGGGCAGGATTCAAATTTTACTATATACATAAAATGACACTTCTAACTTGTTCACTGTTTCTTAATTTCATTTCCTATTACCTCTCCAGGCTGTATAACCGTATTTAAATATAGTCAAAATCTCATGTACTTATATGTATTGTTGTCTAAATCTCTATTCCATACCATTACAGTGATTGATTTTTCAAAGCATAATGAGTATGAGTTATTTGCAGTTTTTCCATTTCTTTCAGACTTGAAGAGTAAAATAGAACCCAGTGAGTCAACTGCAAAGAATGCCATTTCACAGGAACAGGTGTATCATGGCATCATGATGGAAAGGGTCATGAAGGATGATATCATTTATTCCACATTGAGAAAAGTCTCCAAATATGCTGATGTGTTAGAAAGGCACCAGGATACCTGTGTGAGAGATGTGAGACCAACCATCTTGACCCACAAGAAGGGAGGCCAAGAAACTAACAGATTTGGGGAAAATATCCTTGTGAGTTCAAACGTTATTATAGAACAGCGGCACCATAAATGTGATACACCTAGAAAGAGGAACAAATACAAATTAGATTTGATTAATCATCCAACAAGTTACATAAGAACAAAAACCTATGAATGTAATATATGTGAAAAAATCTTCAAACAGCCCATTCACCTTACTGAACACATGAGAATTCATACTGGTGAGAAACCTTTCAGATGTAAAGAATGTGGAAGGGCCTTTAGTCAAAGTGCATCCCTCAGTACTCACCAGAGAATCCATACTGGTGAGAAACCCTTTGAATGTGAAGAATGTGGCAAAGCCTTCAGACATCGCTCATCGCTTAATCAGCATCATAGAACTCACACTGGGGAGAAACCCTATGTATGTGATAAGTGTCAGAAAGCTTTCAGCCAGAATATTAGCTTGATTCAGCATTTGAGGACTCATTCTGGAGAGAAACCCTTTACTTGCAATGAATGTGGGAAAACCTTTCGACAGATTAGACATCTTAGTGAACATATAAGAATTCATACTGGGGAGAAGCCCTATGCATGTACTGCATGTTGTAAAACTTTTAGTCATAGAGCATATCTAACACATCACCAGAGAATCCATACTGGGGAAAGACCCTACAAATGTAAGGAATGTGGGAAAGCCTTTAGACAGAGGATACACCTTAGCAACCATAAAACTGTTCATACAGGAGTGAAAGCATATGAATGCAACCGCTGTGGAAAAGCCTATAGGCATGATTCATCCTTTAAAAAACATCAAAGACATCACACTGGAGAAAAACCTTATGAATGTAATGAATGTGGAAAAGCCTTCAGCTATAATTCATCACTTAGTCGACACCATGAAATACACAAGAGGAATGCCTTCCGAAATAACTTGTAGAGATATTTGACGTGAGAACAAAAGCCAAGTCTAAATCAGTGATTCTATGCTTTAAAATACAGGAGGCAAATGAATTTGAGGAATTGATGTATTGATGCCAACTTTTAAGTTTGCCCATTGTGTAAATAAACATTGCCTTGGTAACTACTGTCTACTAACATCTCCATACAAATTACTTAAGAATAAAATCTGGGTAATCCTAGCACTCTGGGAGGCCGAGGCGGGTGGATAGCTCAAGGTCAGGAGTTCAAGATCAGCCTGAGCAAGAGCGAGACCTCGTCTCTACTATAAATAGAAAGAAATTAATTGGCCAACTAAAAATATATGTAAAAAATTAGCCGGGCATGGTGGCGCATGCCTGTAGTCCCAGCTACTTGGAAGGCTGAGGCAGAAGGATTGCTTGAGCCCAGG
>CAUYRT010025116.1:0-35164 GCA_963574885.1 Lepilemur ruficaudatus | reverse complement strand
CTGCAGCAGGGAAAGCCCCAAGGCACAGACCCCAAACTCCGTGTGTCGGCCCCACGCCCAGGTCGGCAGCCCCGACGGCCCAGCCCAGGCGGGAGGGACTCGGCGGAGATTTGAGCTGCCCCCGTGGGGAGGACTTTTCAGTGTGAATCAAACCATTTGGTTCCTGTTAAGACAGTGACAGTTGGAACTGCTCACAGGCAGAGGCTGTGTAACACACACAGAGCCCAGGATATTGTGCAAATTACTGGAGATACGAGGAACGGGAGAATGTGATCTGCTCTCAGAAAGCAAAACGAGCCCCCAGGTGACGAAGATGCTGGAACAGGCAGAAGCACCCGCAAAACTGCTATTGTCACTGTCCCCCCGACGACGTAAAGGAAAACATGCTGCTCATGAACGACTGGATTGGGCCCCGAGCAGAACACTGCAGGAGGAAGCGCCAGACGGAAACTCTAGAGCTGAGGACGCAGACCTGAAACATAAAGTCCGCGGGTGGGAGTCACAGGAGAAGGGAAACCAACAGAAACTATCCAATTTGAAGAAGAGAGAGAGAAAAAGAGAGAGAGAGAAAGAGAAAAAATTTTTAAAAGTGTTTCCGGACCAGTGGAGTCGTTAGAAAGTCTGGTGCACGTGGTCTTCGAGGGCCAGAGTCAGAGGGGAGAAGAATGAGGGCAGGAGTTTTTTTTTTAAGTTTAGAAATTGTAGCTAAAAAGTAGCTGAATTTGAGGAAAGGCAGCAACGTATAGATTTTAAAAGCTCAGGAAAGCCCAAGCCGACATAAACGTAGGGGAAACGATGCCCCAGCGCATGACAGTCGGACTGGCGTAAACCAAGGAGGAAGCGTCGAGAGCAGCCGTGAACGGTGACGCAGTGCACGTGGGGACGGGGACTCGTCTCCGCATGAGACCCGAAGACGGCTGGAAATGGGGGAAACATTTCTAATGCACCAAAGGAACAAAAAGACCCTATGAACTGCAAAAACATTCTTAAAGCGTGAGGAAGGCGAAAGGAAAGAAAACAAAAAGAGTTTTTCACCAACAGGAGTGCACTGTGGAGACGCTCACAGAAGACCTTCGCGTGGGCAGGAAGGGCACGGAGCCGCGTGTTAAACGTTCAGTGGAAGCACACGCGTGGTGTCAGAACACGCAGCAGGGTCTCCACTGACCCCCTCCGGCTCGTCGCCCTGAGGCCGGGTCCTGTGCGCAGGGACCGTCCCGGCCGCCAGGGTCGCAGACTGGCCGCCTTCTCACAGGTCTCCCCGGCGAGGGGAGGCCCCAGGCCGACTTCGGAACGAGCGTGTTCGCCGCAGCTCGGTAGAAAAGCGGGATGCAGACCGGTCGTGCCGGAGCCCAGCCGCGGCGTGTGGGGCGAGGGGCTCTGGGGTTTGGCTGCCAGCGTGGGGCGGGGGCGCTGGCCTCGCTGCCCAGCTGTGCCGCCTTGGGCCACCGCCGTCCCCCAGCGTCTGTGTGTGGATGACGGGGAAGGGCGCAGCAATGCCCAGGCCTGAGGCAGCTCTGACGCTGGGAATCCGGGAACGGCTGGTTTGCAGTTCGGGGCTCCCCGGTTCCGGGAGCCCACGGGCGGGCGGCAGGCTGATCAGGGCAGGTGCTGGGCGTCTCTGGCCCCCACGTCTGAGCCCCGTCTCCCCCACAGTGTTCTCTGCCCGTGCCCCCTGCTGCGGTCTCTGTTCTCAGGAGGGGTGCGCAGGGCCCTGGCTTGGGGGCAGGGCTCTGGCCTCAGCGGCCAGTGGGCGGCTTCCCTGGTCTGCATGTCCAACAGGGTCTGGGAACTCCTTTCTGCCTCCTTGGCTCCTGGTGAATTTAGGTCTACCTTCCACGGTCTGACCCACCCCAGGGCCCCCGTGGGCGGGAGGCCGGCCAGGGAGCCAGAGAGGGACCCCCAGCAGTGCCAGCCAGGCGTGGCCCTGCAGCCTCCTTCCTGGCCAGCCCCGAATGAGGGAGGAGGGAGTGAGGGAGAAGGGAGGGGCCCAGGAGCGGGAGGGGCACTTGCAGCTCCTCCCCACCCCCCCACCCCCGCCCCGCACCAGTGGGGCTCTGGGTGGGGCCCTGCTGTCCCCGGAAAGGCCTCGGCACTCCAGCGTGTGAATATGGATTTGTGCCTGAGGAAAGGAGGTGCGGTCCTAATTAGAGCTGATGAGGGCCTGGCTGCTGTCTGGGCGCCCAGGGTAGCATCAAAGGGGCCAGCCCGGCTAATCCTCCCGTCCAAGGGCAGCATCTGCTCCCCCTCCCGGGGCGCGTCTCTCTGACAGCAGGCCGCAAGAGCCTGGGCTATTTAATTAGGACGGAAAGTTCCCCCAACCCTGGGAAATGATTTAATTTCAATATTTCCTTTGCTGAGTGAGAGATCCTCCCCTCCCCCGCCGCCCACCCCATCTCAAAGGCCTTTCATCTGCAGCTGCCCAGCCCCCTCCTGGAGCGGCCCCCCCCCTCCCATTCCGATGTTGGACCACTGCAGGGGGGGGGCACAGGATCGCAGGCCGCACGGGGGGAGCTCAGGGCTGGGGGGGGCTCCCTGGGCTTCAGAGGGTGACGGGCCGTGAGCTCCCCCCTCCAGCCTGGCCTCCTGGAAACCCCACTCTCTACCCGTCCGAGCCCAGCAGGGCCTGCAGGAGCCTCCCCGACACCTGGGCCTCAGACCCCATCCTCGGTGGTCCTCCCGACACCGCAGCCTTCGCTCACTGGCTGGCATCACCGTCTTTCATCCGGCCTGCCTTTGCCCGCGTGTGTGCGCGTGTGTGTGCGTGTGCACACGTGTGAGGGTGTGCATGCCTATGTGTGTGTGGCTGGGTATGCTGTGTACATGCAACTGTGTGCACATTTGTGCGTGAGCGTGTGCACCCACATACACGTGCACGTGTGCGTGATGTTTTCGTGTGCGCGTGTGAGCCCAGCTGCACGGGGAGCCCCCTGACGCCCGAGCCTGTTTTCTGGGGACAGCTCTGCCCGACGCCCGGCACTCGTGTTCTCCACTGACGCCTGCAGGCCGGTCCCAGGCCGGGCGCGGGCAGCGCGGGGTGAGCACCGGAGCACACGCTTGAGTGAACCGAGTCCCACTCGGCCCAGGCCTGGGGGCTCTAAGGTCTCTGGACTTGGGGACAGAAGGCCTAGGTTCCAGTTACTCTGGCCCTGGCTCCTTCCAGACTCAGTTTCCCCATTTGCACAAACATCTCCATCCCAGGAGGGTGAGGCTAGGAAGTCTTCGCTGTGAGCCTGGGGACTCAGCCCGGCCTCCCGGCTTGCCCGCGGCCCCACGTCCTCCAGCCCCCCTCCCCTCCTCCCGGGTGTCCCCTCCTCCCCCGTGTCCCCCCTCCTCCTGTCCCCTCCCCTCGCATTCGGGACAAAGATGAGCGTCCGTCCGTCTCAGCCGAGAGGTCCTCCAGCCCAGACCAAGAGACGGCTAATGAGGGGTGGCTCCGCCGGGGAACTCGCCGCCCTGAGCAATTTCTTAAAAGGAAGATTCTAACCTTAAAGAGTCCTTTGAACACGTCCTGAATGAGCAACGGACACGGGGAGGTGGGGGAGTTGGCGCCTCGGATTACGGGGAGGCGGAGGTTGGAGAAAAGGGAAGATTGATTTCCATTTGGTCTCCTGCATGTGTTTCCTCGTTGCGAGGGCTGTTCATCACGCCGCGCTGGGGTGCGGCAGGTCCGCGGCTCGCAAATTACGATCATTGCTATTCCCTCCCCGTCCCATCCCCCACACCAGAATTTATGCGTTTTCCAGACAAAACGTACTCTCGCAGAAGGGCCCGCCGCCGTCCGCGCGGCGGTCAGGTATTGACGGCATCGATCACGCTGCGCCCGGCGAACACACGTCGATGGGCCCCACCGCCCGCGTGCGGCGACTCCCTGGCCGCTGACGGGACTGGCCCCGCATCCCCGGCCGTGGCGACCCCCAGATGAGCCGCAGCAGGGCTTTCAGCAAACATCCCTGTCCTGGGTCCCGTGCCCGCCGCCACCCGCCCCTGCCCCCACCCCACCATGCACCCACTCCTCAGTCAGGGGACCTGTGTCCCCGGGGCCAGCACGTGGAGTGGCACGCAGTGGTCGCTCAGCGGTTGCGTGATGCAGGCGTGTGTGAATGAGCACGTGGGCAGCTGAGATAGAACCAGCGGTGGAAACCGCAGGCACAAGGTGGACCCTCCCCCAGGGGTGGGGGGCAGGCCGGCTGAGTCTCGGGACCGAAGTCCCCACTGGTCACTGCAGGGCCCCGCTCAGAGCTTCCAGTGGGCTCCCTCTATCCATCCCCACCAGCGACGTGCTGGGCAGCCCCCGGCGTGGGCTGAGCAGGGCTGCGCGGTTCTCCTGCCCGGGGGCGCCGCTGTCGTGCGCCAGAGCTTGGGAAGCAAATTGGCACGGACTTGGCGAATGGCTTCCTTCCCTATTTTATGAAATACTTCTCTGAATGTCTGCATATTGCTCTCTTGAGGGATGGAGGGAGAAAAATAGCAATTAAAGTCTTGTCATCCGACTTGTTCAGGCCGTTAAGTTGTTCAATCTTGCATAAAAAATCGGCGCGTGTACTTAAGTGGGAGGGAGCACCTGGCCTCGGCCGTAACCGTAAATCAGTAGGTAATGACACGCGCCGGCCTGGCCCGGCTGCCGGCATGCGCTGGCGCAGCCGCCAGGCCCAGGTTTGTCCTCCTTGCGCAGCGTGTGTGGCTGGGCTTGGAGGCCCCTCTGCCGCAGGTCCCTGCAGAGGAGAGCAGGGTCCCCCGCGGGCGCCTGGCTGTGACACGGCCTCCCCTTTCCCCAGCCTTGCGGGAGGCTGGGCTCACGTTTGGAGGACGCTGCTCTCTGGGCCGTCAGCTTGGACAGACTCGGGAACGAAAGCCGCCCCAGCGCCAGCAGGCGATGGGCACTGGTGTGGCCCGGAGCAGCTGCCTCTGCAGAGCCAGGCAGCCCTGGCGGGGCGAGCCGGGTCTTTGCGGGGGGAGCGATGTGCGGCCACCCGTTTTCCCAGCTGCCTCCTGGGCGGGGGTCCCCGCAGGCCCCCCGTCTTACAGGCCGGGAGCCAGGCCTGGTCCTCGCCGAACATCCCGTTTTATGGCATCTCAGGAGGAAGAGCTCAGGCTGCGGAGATCATTCCCTCTGCAAGAGGTTCATTTATTTTGACACATGTGGTTTAGTTTCAATTATTTATCATAACACTGGAGAGAGCCCGATAAAAGCGCCAAAGTGTGTTCACTGCCCGGGCGGCGGGTGGAGCCGGCACTCGGAGGCCCCGGGGAAGAGCGCCGGAGGCCGCCCCGCGTGGAGAGAGGGAGCCCTGCGGGGCGGCCATTGTCCGGCTGCCCTCGGCGTTTCCCTCTTTCCAGAGCTCTGGAGGTGGAGGAGTCGCTGTGTGCAGCGCTCAGAAATGACATCTTGTTTCAGGGCTGCCTGAAGAGCCAGATGGAGCCGCAGCCTGGTGACGTGACTGCATGAGAGTGAGAGGCAGCAGCTTTGCCACCAGCCAGAGCCAGGGCAGAGAACGGGCGGGGGGAGCGTGCCCGGCTTGGCGATTCCCAGCTGTGCACCCGCCCACCTCCTGTCCATCTGTCCGCCCGCCTACCTGTCCCTCCGTCCACCTGTCTGCCTCACGCGTGACAGCCCTTTGTAGCAGATGCGCGTGGGACACGGACCATGCGGAGGCAGGTCAGACCTGGCCCTGCCCTGCGGGGCTTGTGGCACGGGGAGGCCCAGCCAGCAAGGAAGCAACAGCTCCGGGTGCCGCTATATCCGGTGCTGCTCTATGACCTGCCGGTGCAGAGTGTGTGAGGCCCGAGACCACTCAAAATACCTCTGTGGCCCGAGAGGCTCCCTGGCTTGAGGCTGCACAGCGGAGAGTAGAGGGCTGGACCTGCAGCCAGGCCGGCAGCTCCTCCCTGCATGTGAGCGGGTTCGGGTCGTATCAGGACGGACTTTGGTAACTCCTGCCTGATGGCCGCCTCCTCGGTATTTGCCCTCAGGCACCAGGGCTGAGCCCCACCACCGGCTACGCCCTCACTCCCCGGTGTAGGGAGCTGCTCCCTCCACGCCAGCCACACACAGCCCCTGCCTGCAGCATGCACGTCGGCTCTGGGTGGAGCAAAAGACAGCGGGCCTAGTGGGACCACAAGCCAGCCCATTCCTCCCTGAACAGTTCGGTACCTACTGCTTCCTCTTACAGAGGAGAGTTGGGCTGGCAGGACCCCCTGGTCCAGGCGTCTCCTACTACAGATGGGGAAACTGAGGCTTGCCCGGGACACACAGCAAGGTCCCTTGCTCAGGAGGCCCCCTGTGGACGGCTCCCCCCCCAGGGCACGGGCTGGCCCCGGGAGGACCCCTGTGCTTCCTGGCCCTGCAGTGTCACCCAAAACGGGCGGAGACAGATGGGAAATGACTGACGGTCTCAAAGACAGTTGTTCTGAATCACTGCGCAGCAGCCACCTCCCACCTGATGGCCCAAGATGGCCCCTGCCCCCAGCGGCCCCACCGAGCTCTGATTCACGACGGGAGAAACCGTCCCCTGATCCGTTGCTGGTTCCAGCTTGGGAACCAGCTCGCCATTTATTTACGCCACTGGAGTGTGAATTCGATGAATAAATTTTATTATCTCGCGGCTTCGGGATGACAGAAACACGAGAGCTGCTCCGAGCGTGAGACGCCCGCCTCTCCCCACTGTAGCGGCTGGGGCTGGGGAAGGGGCCTGCCGGGAGCCTCTTTAGATTTTAATTAAATTGACTTTCCCCAAACAATTTGCAATAAATTAGTGCCAACCAGGGCTTGCAACGTCCAGGTGCGAGGCAGTGCCCGGCTGTCAGAGAGGACGCTGGCTGTCAGCTGGGTCACCTGCGCGAGGGGCCACACACACCTCCGGACAGGCCAGTGCTGTCTCCCTGGGCCCAGCACTGTACCCCGCTGGGCCTCGCGTCTGCAGCCTGTGCGTTCCCAGTGCCAGGTGGGGGACCTGCCCGCAGACAGCACTGCCCACTGGGCCCCATCCGGCCCCCTGGTCCCCCTTCCCGGCCCTCACGGTGCAGGTGGCTCTGTGCGCACCCCGCTGAGCCCCCGCCCGGGGCTGTGGGGGAGCCGTGGGGGAGCCCCGATGCTGCTGCTGGCTGGGACTCTGCATCCTTGGTGTTACGGTTTGTCCTCAGCAGCCTTAGCCCTGGAGCTGGCCCCGACCCTCACTCCAGCTCCAAGGCCGGGCACGGACCGGCCTGCCCTGCCCTGCTGTGGCTCTGAGGCCGGGCGAGAGGCTGGCGCCTGCTGCTCCTGCAGCCCGAACTCTCCAAGCTCATGACGCGATGAGCTCCGTGCTGGGCAAGGCTGCGGGAGAGCCGGGCGCAGGGAGACGCCGGCAGAGGCCACCGCAGAGCTCAGGGGTGGCAGTTCTCCCAGTCTGCTCAGGGCTCCACACGCACCTGGGTACCTGTGCAGGAGCCTTGGGGACAACACGAGGCAGCGTCTCTCAGAGCCCGAGGGCCTTGGTGTCTGGTCTCAGCATGTGCTGAGTGAGGGCAGGACAGGGCTGGGGAGGGCATGAACCTCCCCCAGTCCAGGCAGCTCCCTGAGCCGTCCTCGAGGCGGGCGGGTGTCTTGGGGCCCTGGTGGCCGAACTGGCCCAGGCAATAGCGCCTCGCTCTGAACCGCCACTCGGGGCCGGTCTGTGAGCTCGGGGACAAGAACGGTGAGGAAGTCAGTGCTTCTCCCCGGACTCCTGGCCCTCCCTGCCAAGGCCACTGAGCAAGATGCTGGGAGGAGGAGGCTCCAGCGGGGGGTCTGGGAGAGCCGTGGGCTCGTCAGGGTCTTGCAGGGCTTTGCAGCTCCGGGGCCTGTTTCCTTCTGGGGCTGTGACGAGCATGGACACGTAAGGTCACCAGGGCTCTGTTAGGGCCTCGGGTGCTCTCAGAGAAGGGAGGCCCCTCCGGAGCCAGAGAGCAGAGCAGGCCCATCCCCCCCCACCCTCAGTTATGCCAGGCTGCAGCCACCCAGCGCTGGTGTGGAAAGCGCATCATTCCCGTCACGGGCGGCCGTGGCCCTGCCTGCACTGACACGCCCCATCCACGTGTCAGGGTGTAGGAGGGCCTTACTGGTCAGCTGCAGGGTTGGTGGGGGCCACCCTCCCGGTTCTAGAGATGCAGGAGCCCGTCACAGCAGGGAGGGGACCCAGAGCCTAGGTTCCTCGTCTGTGTTCCTGACTTTCCCCCAGTCTGGGCTCCTGAGGGTGGCAGTGAGGGGCGTGGATTCCAGGTTTCTGGCTTTCAGCTCGGGTGCTGCAGAGCCAGCACGAGGCTGACGGGCGGGTCCCACCTGGGGCCTAGTGTCCCGGTGCTGTGTGAGACGCAGGGCACCCTCAGGGGTCCCTGCCATGCTCCTGCACCGGCCGGCGCGGGAGGAAGGGCGTCCCAGGCGCGGACCTGCTGGGTGGTGCCGTGGCTCTGCGTCCGGCCCGCGCATCTGCTCCCGCAGCTGGCCGCCCGCCACCACCACCGCCGCCCGCGCTCCGCGGCCGTAACATTTCATGACAGTTTTGCTTGTGAGGAGTCACAGTCCATTGGTTTTATGGAAACACCCTCTGAGTTTACTTCCCATGCAGGGGAAAGACAGCTGTTTTATGCGCACTTGGAGGAACACCTAAAGGGTTTCCGTGTTAATTAAGTCGGACGCCTGCTCCTAACAAGCGCCTTTCTGCAGATGTCAAGCTGCTCTGCTGTCTCGGGGCTGCGGCGGGGCCGGCAGTCAGCAGCCCCCACTCCTCCTGCCGTGGCCAGAGGGCACCTGCACCCCTGCGCTGGGTGCCGACCTCGGCCTGCCCAGTACAGCCTCTTCCTGGAATGATCCGGAAGGTGTAAGAGCAGCTGGAGAGCAGTCGGGAGGCTCTGGACGAGGGGGCTGGTCAGGGTGGGGGCCGGGCCACTGTTGCGGAAGGGGATGGTTGGGGATGGGCAGCCACAGCCCCGACCGTCCCCAGAGCCCTGAGCAAGGCCTCCCTCACAGGCACACGCCCAGGGCACACAGATCCGGGGTTTGAAAGCGAAGCCAGACGTGCAGCCTGGCTCTCAGGGGGGCCCACCTCTCACTGACTCCCCAGATGGGTTTTGGGCCCCTGGTGCCCCGGGCCCCGCCCAGCCTCCCCGTCCCACCTCCACACCTGGTGACTGGGTCAGGTTTGGGGGGCAGTGCTCCACAGTCCCCCTCACCCCTGGTGGGGGCAGGGAGCAGCCATCCCCTGCCCCCGGGCTGGCAGATCACGGAGAGAGATGGTGTCGGCCCACCCACATGCACAGGCTGGGTGGACGTGGGGACAGCTGGTGGTGACTCCAGCCGCATCGGGGGTGGGCGAGGGGAGGCCCCTGGGCACGGTGAGGTGCAGGGCTCCAGGGGCTCCTGGGGGGCCGGGTGGAACCGCAGTGTGCTGCGTCCCCAGCCCAGGGGCTCCTGGCGGGGTGCATGTGGGGAGCTGGGCAGTGCCTGCGGGTGGGGGCGGCCGGGGTCTGGATGCCCCAGAGGCCTGGCAGGTGTTCAATAAATGAGCCTCAGAGGGATCCCACCCCCACCGCGCGCTCCCAAGAAGAGGTGATTTGAAGACAGAAATGCACGGTCATCCCCCAAAAGCAGCTCTGGAGGTGGAGCCAGGCCTGGAGGGGTCTGGGGACGGCCAACGCTCCCGCTGACAGCGTGAGTGACAGAGGGCCTGGGCTGGAACCAGGAGACCTGGCTAGGGCCCAACCCTGTCCTGATCCTCTGACCGCGTGGCCTTCACCAGATGCCTGATCCAGGCCTCTGTAACACGCAGTTTCGGGGCCGTTTCACTCCCCGGGAGCCTGGTGGGGCCGCCGTCCCCACTCACACGGTGTCGGGAGAGCAGGTCGAGCGTGGGCCTCTGTGATCCTGGCCTCCGGGCTGCCCCGCCTCTGGGCAGCTTTGCCGCGGCATGTCCAGGACCAGTGTCCTTCCAGAGCACAGCCTGGTCCTTCCTGTGTATGCATGTGTGTGTGTGCATACATGTGTGTACGTGTGTGTGTGACGTCTTCAGAGGCAGCAGCAGGGACTTTGGACACAGGACTCTCTTTGCAGGATCCCAACCTCAAAGTAACCCCTCTGTGGCTACCTGGGACACACACTCCCCCTAAACAGCCTGCTGTGACACCTTGCTCGATAATCCTGTCCCCTCCCACCCCAACTCTGCTCTGGCACCCCCCCCAGCACCCCCTACCTGGACTCTGTGGACACAGGAGGATAAGCCTTGGGGTCCACATTCAGGCCCCCAGGGGAGGGGCCCAGCTGCTCAGCTCTCCGTGCTCCCTGACAGTACGGGGGTGCTCTAACTCCCCCTCCCCTGTGCACTGCCGCAGCCAGGCTCCCCCAGCCCTGGCGGGTGGGAGGGTTCGAGGCTCAGGAACATTCCACCCTGGCGTTGGCGCCCAAGGCCCTGTAGCCATGCAGGGCGGAAGCTAAGGCCAGCGTGTCCTGAGCCAGCACGCCCCCCCGCCATGCTGTCCGGAGATGAGGCCGGCAGATGCCCCCAGAGCATCCCTGGAAACACTAGCACCTGGGGTTCTGTTCTGGCAAATTCTGCATCCCAGGTTCCTGCTGGCGGCTCCAGGAAATGGCTCATGGGCTACAACGATGAATAGAAGTCACACCCCGCAAGACACAAAGCTAATTTGAAAGCTCACTTATTCCTAGTGGAAACAATGGGGTTGGTTGGTCTGTAACATTTGAAAACCAATTGAAAGAGGCCGCCAAATGAATTTTTGGAACTGGTGGTGTAGGTTTATGTTAGGAACCTGGAGTCTCTGATTATCAAGAAAAAACTGTCTCAGCATCTCTGGGCCGGTCGGGGAGCAGGTGGGTCTGCATGGGGGGCGGGGAATGTGGGTGGCTGAGATCGGAGGATGCAGCACCTCGTGGGGGCCAGCGGGGGGAAGGTGCCTGGCCGTGGTGCGTCGTCCCCACGCCCCACCTGTGTGCCCTGCGCCCGCCAGCTCCCCTCCCTGCTCCCTGGAACCGGGGCTGAGAGAAAGGGCGTCCTGTCAACGGCCACATCACGAGATGTTCCCTTGCACAGGTGCAAGGACTGTGGTGTCACAGCAGGCAGAGAGGGGCAGGGGGGTTCTACGGAAGCTCCCAGAACAATCCTAAGAGCTGCCCTTGAAAACGAGGATTCACCCAGCAGGTAGGCTGGAATCCGTCCTTCCGGCAGGCGGTGACCCTTGGGATGGCCGGGCACGGGAGCAGCTGAGGGCGGGGCAGACTCTGGTCTCCGTTGCCGCCCGGCTGAAGCCCTCGCAGGAGCAGAATGAGCACGTGTGGAGCGGCTGCCATGCAGGTGTGGCTCCAAGCGCCCCGCAGGTGGGGACCCCCCTATTCCCAGGGCAGCCCTCTGGGGTAGGGGGCTCCTCTGAGGGAGGGGGTCGCTCAGCCGCGAGCTCCCAGGGAGGAACCGGGGCAATGAGCATCAGGCCCCTCTCCTCTCCTCCCACCCTCCTGCCCTCCGCTGTCCCCGTCTCCATGGCCAGCCCGGTGGGAAGCCAGGACACGGGGTCACTGACGTGGCCACGGCGCTCGGCCTCTCGGGCCAGAGGCGGGTGCAGGAGGGGAGCGGCCTGCAGGGTGGAGCAGAGATCGCAGCACGCCACACGTCTGAACGAGTCTCCCTCTGCCCGTCCCGTCTCCCAGGCGCGTTCCTGGACCTGCACGTTCCTGAAGCCGTGCGGCTCCGATGCAGCGCCACGCGGCTCTGTTTTCTTTCTAGCAAAGTCCAGGAGGGTCGTTCATCCTTTTTGAATACGCGTCTTTATCCCGCCAATAGCGAAGGAGCACCCACCTGCCACGCGCAGAGGCGGCTGCGCCTGGCTGGGGCTGTATTCCGGGCGGGCGCAGACCACGAGATGGATCGGGGAGGAGAGGACGATGAGCGCACGGTGACACAGGCTGGAGCAGGCACTCGGGAGCCACAGTCCCCGGAGGGAAGGGAGGCAGAGCCAGGGCCTAGAGCGCTGGGGGTGGGGTGGGGAGCTGCATCAGGTCTGGGGGCTGGGGAGGTCTCTCTCAGGAGATGATAGTGGAACAAACACCAAGAAGAGGAAGAGGGGCTCGTAAAATCTAGAGAAGAGCACATTGGTGGAGAAATCAGCAAGTGCAAAGGCCCTGGGACACTAGGAGTTTGGCAGGTTTGAATCCCAAGGTCAACGTGGCTGGGCCAGGCTCAGTGGCGGAAGCGTTGCGGTGTGTTTGGGGCCTGATGTGCAGGGTCTGGTGCAGCATGAAGAACTTGCAATTTGTTCTAGATCTGAGCGGAAATCTTAGAGGAGTGTGGGCAGGAAGTGTCTTGGTCTCATTGCAGGCGTCACTCTGGCTGCTGCGTGGAAAGTAGATTGGGCTGGGGTGGGGGGGCGTCTGGACCCAGTGAGGACACTGTGGTTATGGGGGCAGCTGGCTGGGGGTGGGGTGGCGGTCAGCTTCTGGGGACATTTTAAAACAGAGGCAACAGGCTGTGTCTGAGGCAGGGGGTGGCATCCTAGGAGGTGGTCCCCATGGGCACCTGGGCCTGAGATAGGGACGGTGTCGTTTGGCGGTCACCCTGGGGTGGACGTCTCGGGTGAGGGAAAGAACGCATCTTCGGAGGCGGGGCGGGGGGTGGACCGTCCACGCAGCGTCTTTGTGGCCCGACGCGCGTGGTCCCAGTGCAGAGGTCGCAGAGGAACCCACGTCCTGGCTGCTGTTCTTGGTCCTTCTCTGGCCCCGTCTCCCCCACGCTTTTCAGAACCAAACTCGGCAAGTTTATCAATTAATTGCGGTGCTGGTGATGCATCCGATGTCTGTCTTGGAAGCACAGTGCTCTCTGCCCCGCACAGCTTGGGAACGAGGCCCCGCACGGGAAGCACGGCGGTCGGTGAGCAGGGCGGCAGTGCCACGGCCCCGCGATTGCTCGGTCCCGCCTCGCCCCGTGGTTTCTCTGCGCGCTGTTTCTGCATTAGAGAAAGGGCGTGTCCGCTCCTTCATCCGCCTGTCTTCTGCCCCTGTCCTACGGACAGCGGACACGGGTAGCGGGGCGGGCCGCCGCGGTGGCGCTCTGCAGCGTCTCTGCGCAGACTAATGATGGAACGACCGTCCTAGTCCACTGGGGCTGCTACAGCCGAACGCCGCAGACCGGGGGCTCAGGCAACACTTTCCCTCTCTCCGTCCTGCAGTCTGCAAGCCCAAGGCCGGCGGGGCGGCGGGGCGGCTCCTGGCAAGGGCTGCCGCCTGGGGCACAGACGGATCTCGCTGGGTCCCCTCTCTAGGGCGCGAATCCCAGCACGGGCTCGTTACCTTGCTTAACCCAGTAGCCTCCCAGGGAGGGGCCCCCTCCCCACAGCGTCGTCGCTCTGGGGGCCGGGATGCAGCAAGCGAAATCGGAGTGCGGGGGGACGCAGCATTCCGTCCGTAGCCAGGAGTGACCCACCCGCTGTGGGTCTCTCTGCCGCAGACCAGGCGCGTCTCGGGGTGGACGCTGTGAAAAACGTCAGAGTCACGACGTTTCGGGTTTGCATTTCCTGGCTGTCCTCTTTGTCACAGTAAACAAACTGGAACAAGGACACGACCCAGAAACCTGCCCCAGTGTCCCCTCCCTGTCCACACAGACCTCAGTGGAGCTGTCTCTTCCCCATAAGGCAACGCTGACCCAGGCTCACGTAAGAGACCGTGAGACACCAGGCGGAGAAAACGGCCCATCGGGGCTCAGGAAATCGGGCGGAAGGTTGCCGTAAACCAACAGCAGTTTGCCTGACGAAGGGCAGTAATCAGAAAACACAGAAAAACCTTCATTTTTTTAGAGCTCAGTTTTCCCGAGTAATCAAAACCCTAATAAGGACAACGCAGGAATTATCTTGATGAGACATCAAATCTTTGTTGCTTAGGCCGGTTACCGAAAGGTAAAGAAAGGCTTTCTTTAGTGCGATGATGTTTGTTACGGGAAACCCATTTAGACAACTTGGAAGTCAAACCTCGTGGCAGGGACCTGCATTCATCAGACAGGAGAGGGCCGTGCCCGGCGTCCTGAGTGGCTGTCACATCACGAAGGGAAGGAGGGACTGCGGGGCTAGCACCTCCCCCAGCAGGGCGGCCACTCCTAGTCACAGCGTTTTGTTTGCCCACACTGAACAGTTCGGACGTGGCAAGCAGCGGGGAGGAAGCAGTGCCTCCTGACGTTGCAGTGCGAGCCTCAGCAGCACACGCGGGACCAGAGCGGAAAGAAAAAGATAAGTCCCAGCAGCCGACGAGGCAGTGGAAGGACTGACGGGGTCGTCACCTGCGGCCTCCGCGGGGCGGGAAAGCTGAAAACAGCAAGAGGCAAAAGTGGAACTTCTGAGATGCAAACCTGGGAAGTTTCGAAAGAGTAGATTACAGAATTAGAGTTAAAGCCTCTTGCAGGGTCTTTGAGAACAAACTAATATTCTAGGATAACCTTGTTGTTTTGTTTTGTTTTTTGAGACAGAGTCTCACTCTGCTGCCCGGGCTAGAGTGCCGTGGTGTCAGCCTAGCTCACAGCAACCTCAGACTCCTGGGCTCAAGCGATCCTCCTGCCTCAGCCTCCCGAGTAGCTGGGACTACAGGCATGCGCCACCATGCCCGGCTAGTTTTTTCTATATATTTTTAGTTGGCCAAGTAATTTCTTTCTATTTTTGGTAGAGATAGGGTCTCGCTCTTGCTCAGGCTGGTTTCAAACTCCTGACCTTGAGTGATCCGTCCGCCTCGGGCTCCCAGAGTGTTAGGATTACGGGCGTGAGCCACCGCGCCCGGCCAATATTCTAGGATAACCTTGTGTTGTTTTAACCTAAAATCTTTTCCCTTTTAATTATCGCCAACTCGATAACACACGCTCTGCGTACATTTCTGGGGGCCTCGTGACTTACCCAGACCATCTACGACACGCCTGGGTTTGTGTTTTGTGCCAGATTTTTCTTACATAACCAGTCGTTTTATTTTAGGACCGAACATTTACCGTACAAGATCTTTTTTATATAAAATTATTTTTTTCTGTTTGACCCTATATATACATATAAAAATATATGTTGACCTTATTTATTAAAATATATGTCCTTATTTATTTATAACTTTCACATCTCTCTCCCCTACTTACTGGTTCTTTTTGTCTTGCTTCATAAACACCTTTAAATAACCTACATATTACAAAATTAGTTTTTAGATAAAAGCAGCATTTTATGCCCATTTTATAATTTTTCTATAAAAACATGTGTTTATTTTTGCCTCGCTGTATACATAGTATCATAGACATTAACCAGAAACTTTACGTCGCAGTAGTCCGAGGCTTAGTGAAAACTCAGGAAGCAAGAAACCTTGCATTTTCTAAGTATTTCTCTCATTTACATTTACCTAATTTATGTAGCAGTTTACTTAGATTCTAGTTACCATTTCCAGTTATTTCCTTGTTAACCATTTTTATAGCCGTGAGTATCAGATACGCAGCCAGTGCGATTAACCCTGCCCTCAACAGAGCCGACACACGCAATATCTAAACGTATCTTCACAAACAAAACTGGGGAAAAGAGAAGGAAAAGAATTTTAAAACATAGACCACGAAACAATCACCAAATACGGTTTTAATTATTACTTTTAACCTTAAAGAAAACCTACCAAGATACCAAACGCAAGAATTCTAGTAAGGCTTGCTATTCTGAATCATGGAACATCTTGTTTAAGTTCTATAAATACAGTTGAAGTTTTAGGACGCAGCCTGCTTTAAAGATGTTAACTAATTAAATCTTCCTAAAATACCAGCACCCAAAAATAAAATTTATTGACACGACATCAGCAGACTGCAGACTGAATTAACCTCTGGCATCAACCCTTAGCATCTCACATAATGACAAGAAGTCATAACACATTTGTGCCCAGGGATCAAGATCAAGCTATTTTAAAAAACAGTCTAAATGGGCTCAAACCGTTTTCCAACTCGAGTGCGAATTTGAGTGCACGTAATACTTCCAAAGAGTGAGATCGTTTGGGACTCTCTTTGGATTTTAAGAATAACCATTTTGTTTATTTTTAAATAAATTACTGTACAGAACTCAACAGTCCAGAGATTCTGTTTCAAACTTTTTCTAGGCAAAGGCCTTTGCTGTGGCCCCACGATGTAACCTCACGGGCTGTCCTGCAGCCAGTACCCGGGACAAGCCGAGACTGAGCCAAAGGGACAACTGAAGCCCCCGGTTTGATTTAAGTCCTTGCAAACACAGCTCCTAGGGCAGCTTCCAGTCCGTACAGCACTATTAAGTCAGGAACAGAGCGAGGCAGAAACAGGTGTGTGTGTACCTGTCCACTGGCGATGAAGTCAATGGAGGAAACTGTATCTCCAAACCAAGACATCTACATAGACATTTGACCATAAGTTTCTGCTTTTGTGCTCATGTTTATCTGATGTTTTACTTATTCTAATTTACTGACACTTATTTTTGTGTGTGTGTGTGAGAAAGGGTCTTGCTCTGTCGCCCCAGGTAGAGTGCAGTGGCATCATCGTAGCTCACAGCAACCTCCAACTCCTGGGCTCAAGCGATCCTCCTGCCTCAGCCTCCTGAGTAGCGAAGACCACAGGCACCACCACGCCCAGCTAATTTTTTCTATATTTAGTAGAGAGGGTCACACTGTTGCTCAGGCTGGTCTCAAACTCCTGAGCTCAAGCAATCCTCCCACTTCGGCCTCCCAGAGTGCCACAATTATAGGCGTGAGCCACCGCGCCCGGCCAGCATGCCTACATTTTTACCTAGGTAAGAATCTTAAAGTTTAAGCACATGGGTATTTTTCTGATAACTCAGGAGATTTAGTTGTTTTTATTAAACCAACCATATTAAATTAGTCTTACTTGTCAAAAATCACATGAACACAATCATTTTGTTTTGGTTGGGTTGTTAGTTTTATGACCTTGGTGTCAAACCCTGACACCTTCAAATGTAAAAATGACAAGTAAACCCAGGCAGACGTGTATACTGACAATTTTGAAGGCAATTTTATTTTTATTTTATCGATATATTTTTAAAACTAGCTTATTTACCAAAGAGGACTGAATTCACCTGCACCTGAAAAGCATTCGGGCTTCTTTATCTAGTTTACGAGAGCTCCTTTCATTTATAAGCCAGTTTGGTACCACGTAGACATAACATATAACACGTGTACATACAAAACACACTTAAAGACACGCACACAAAGTTTCAACAGCTCTTCTCTCAGAGCTCTGGCCACGAGAGCCTCGGAGTTCCACGCAAGTCTACACACACCATGTCCCCTTTCCTCTGTCCCCTTCCCAACAGCGGCGTGCCGGCCAGGTGGCCTCCGTGGCAGAGGTGTCCTTCCATCTCCCAGTACCACCCACCTGTCCAGACCCAAAGGCCAAAGTCCGGGTCCTTTCTTCAAAGGCGATCAGGAGGCGTGTGTCAGAGGCCGGTGGTGGCCCAGACTGCCGTGTGACTAGGGGGCCAGGCAGCCGCCTTTGGTCACTCCCTGCTCCGCAGCCACCAAACACGAGCAACAGCATCCTGGGGGAACCCCAGAATTGTTACGGAGACCACCAGGCGGGCAGCCTAGGTGCAGGCGCTCACCGCACAGAGCCAGTTATTGAGACAACCAGGATTACCAAGGAACAAAGGAACTTTTAAAATAAATCCTTCCCCAGTCTTGTCGGGAGAATGGAGGAGGTGCCTTAACCCATCTCCCCGACCATGGAGATCGCGAGCTTTTTAAGGAGGGGCCACGTGCCCTGGGGCAGGCTGTGGTGTCCCTAACAAGGGCCATGTGCCCCGGGACAGGCCGTAGTGTCCCTAACAAGGGCCACGTGCACTGGGGCAGGTCGTGGTGTCCCTAACAAGGGCCACGTGCCCTGGGGCAGGCCGTGGTGTCCCTATTAAGGGCCACGTGCCCCGGGGAAGGCCGTGGTGTCCCTAACAAGGGCCGTGTGCCCCGGGGCAGGCCATGGGGATGGTGAGTCTTGGTGTCAGGAAGTCTCCTCAGGGGCCTTCAGAATCTCCCCTCCTTCGTCCTCCAGAAACTGTCATTTCTGGGAAACAGCTCGGGAGGGTCACGAAGCCCTGCTGGCCTGGGCACCTAAAACACCAGAGGGAGGATTACCGAAGCACGTCGCGGTCCCTGGAATGTGCTCAGGGGGCCGTGACAGCAGCAGAAAGAGCCAGCCCCGGCCCTCCAGCCCCTGCTGCTGCCGCCTTGTCACCTCTGCTGTCCCGGCCTCGGCTTCGCGCTGCCCACTCGGCGGCTCTCTCCACCCGTCTCCCCGGCAACAGCAGCAGCAGCCGGGGGCCTGCAGCCCTCGGGCGTGGGGGTCACATGTCCAGCCCCACCTCACCCTGAGCTGTCTCCGAACACCTCCTTGTCCTGCCTCCTCGTCTGAAGAATGTGGTCTGCAGATAATTAGCTCTAACGACCTAAAGACAGGTGGCTGCGGGGGGGGCTATGACGGAGGGGGTGCTGCTGACAGTGTCACAGTCAGCCCGGATGTTACTCACGGGCCTGCAGCTGTACTGGGACTCGGGAAACACCCGCACTGCAGGACAGGGCAGAGCGGAGGGGCTGAGCCATCCACGCGGCCTGCTGGCTGGCGTGTCAGTGATGATCACGCCGTAAGGAGTGACGCCGGCGGCCCTTCCTGGGCGCTCTGTCCACTGGTGCTCACAATAGCTTGACGAGGAGGATGCGAACTGTGTGCTCCCTATTTGTAGGCGAGAGAAAGGAGAAGGGAGGTTGAGTCACTCACCCCAACCCTGGAATTCTGAACCTGTGAAGCCAAGATTCAAACCCCAGCTGTCTGGCTGCACCTTGCAGCAAGGTCACCGTGCTGTGGGTGGCAGCAAGCCGCAGCCCTGCACCGGCCAGTCCCAGGTCCAGCTGGGGCCACATGCACAGCCTCAGCAAAGCTGCAGGTGGAGGGGTGAAGGGGCGTCCCGCAGAGGGTCATGCCCTGCTGTGTCCGTGTCCTGGGCAGAGTGATGGGACCAGAAGGGGCAGGACAGGTGGGGGCATCCGAGCAAGGCCGGAGCAGTGAGGAACAGCTCATGTGTGTGTGTGTGTGCATGTGTGTCTCTGTGTGTACACGCATGTGTGTGCATGTGCACACACGTGCGTGTGTGTGCATGTACGTGTGCGTGCTTGTGTGGGCATGTGTGTCCGTGTGTATGTGCATGTGTGCGTCTATGCACGTGTGCATGCATGTGTGCATGTGTGTGCATGTGAGTGTGCATGTCTGTGCATGTGTGCACGTGTGTTTGTGTGTCTCTGTGTGTACATGCTTGTGTGTGCATGTGGGCATGTGCGTGTGTGTGCGTGTACATGTGCATGCTTGTGTGGGCATGTGCGTGCGTGTGTGTGTGTGTGCATGTACGTGTGCATGCTTGTGTGGGCATGTGCGTGTGTGTGCGTGTGTATGTGCATGTGTGCGTCTGTGCACGTGTGCGTGCGTCTGTGCACGTGTGGTGTGGGCACGGAGCCCAAAGCCGTTCTGCGTCTCTGTGTCAATGAGAACGGAAGGAGGAAGTTCCAGGACTCAGCCGGGGCCACCAAGGACACAGAGGATTGGCCAGCGGGAGGAGGATGTGGAGTGACAAGGGCACTTGGTTTCGTTTCTCCTGCAGACGCGAAGGCTCAGGCGTGTCCATGAATTGAGGGAAGACCCAGAGGAGGGGAGGAGTCAAAGACGCAGCGCGGAGAGGCTGGGGCAGGAGCGGGGGCTGAAACACGGGGCAAAGGCGCCGACCGTGTTCAAAAACAGCGTTCCGTCACACGTCACCTACAAGGGACGCTTGCGCCTTGACGTGCAGCTTTACAACAAAGGACGGACGTCGGCGTGTGCACAGGCGCGTGCCGCCAGAAAGAACAGAGGCAGGAGCGACAGCGTCAGCATCGGTCAGGCATCGCACAGCGCAAATCAGTACAAGGGACAAAGGGACCCGGGTGTATTAGTAAGAGGAATTACCCCAGTAAAGCTGCGGGAGGCTGGCACCTTTATGTGCTCTGATACCAAGAGACGTAAAGAAAAACTCTTAGATACATAAGGAACACTGACAAGTCCCAGCTGTCACGAGAAATTCAGCATAGCTTGCCTGGTAGACACCGAGTCGAGTGTACAAAGATGGGCGAGAATACTGTGAACTAAAATACAATCTCGAGCCCCAGCTGACTGAGTGGACCCCCTCTTGGCCAAGGCACCCCCAGAGATACCCCAAAGCTGAGTTGCCGGCCATGAGAAGCGGGCCAGACAGGCCTGGTCACGCCCCTCCCTCCTTGGAGATGTCCTCTGCGACTCGGTGCCAGGCTAAGGCCAAGCGGGACGCGGCTTGAACCGCACCTGCGGGTCGTCCGTTTACTGAACAGATCACTTGAGTCTGCGTTCACGGCCTGAGGCTCGTCTCTGATTAGCAGACATCCTCACCGTAATTTAGAACCTTCCAGGCCTTTAGACAAAGCTTCATGTCTTTAACCAATTACAAAAAGGGGGACACGCGGCCCCAGTGAAAATCCCCAGCCCGTGTGCAACCACAACCCTAGGGCACAGGGAGGCAGGGCAGGCAGAGGCATGTTCGAGGAAATAATCAGTAAAAACTTCACAAAACTAACGGCAAGCGTCCCCCACGGGAGTGGAAAGCTCTGCACGCCCCACGCAGGGTGCAGACAGAGGGAGCCGCACCGCGGCAAGCTAGGAAAACTAAAGAAAAAGAAAACTTTCAGAGCAGCCGGAGAAAAGTGCTGCCCTGTCTTCACAGGAGCAAGAATGACGCTGAGGGCCGAGTCTCGCCGAGTGGAGGAAGCTGGTGACAGCAGGTGACAGTGTCAGGTGCTGGGGTGGGAAAGGGAGCTGCGTCCCAGGCGTCTGTGTCCGCGAGCGCCCACCTCCGAGGGACGGCATCTCGGGCCCAGAATGCCGAGAACTCAGTGCGAGAAGCTTGAACTGAAGCAATTCTCAGGCGACTCTTCGGACGGAAGGAAAATCGTCCCCGACAGAGACACGGAAACAGGACGGCCGCAGACCCCGTGTCCACAGAGACAGACACTCGCGGGTGCAGCCGCCGGCAGCGGATTCCGGCCCGCCGGACACGGGTGCATGTGACGCGCACGAGCACGGAGCGGGGCTGGCGCCTGGGCGCCTGTCCTCTGAGCAGCAAGTTGGCGCTGACTGGATTCCCAGCAAACTGTGCCGTCAGAGCCGGGTGAGAACAGAAATCTCCAGGATAACCACTGGAAATAGCAAAGGGGTGTGTAACCGGCGAGGGAAGAGAGGGGAAAATGGGAAAATAAGAGGATTCCACTAATCTAAGAGAAGGCAAGAAATGAGAGGAGACGGCACGTAAGTCAGACGCGGGAATTGAAAACGGCGTAGTATTAACGGTATCTGGATGAAGGGCTAGAACCAAACACAGAAACTGTGTCCCGCAGAACGGGCTGCACGGCTCACGTAAACACGGATACTGTCAGACTGGACACACAGAACAAAAGCCGTCGTGAGCCGCTGCAAAGGGACGCCCCTCAGGTCTAAGGGCACAAAACAGGTCGAGAGAAAAAACACGGGAGAGACGTCACAGACACGTAAACGCTGCCCAGACGAAGGCTGGTGGGGCAGCGCGGACGCTGAGGCCAGGGGCTTTGCTCCAGACGGATGGACACGGGCATGAGCCAGAGTCAACTCAAATAAGCGTCGCTAACATCCAACACGGGCAGCAAAAATCGCCCAGACGGAAAGCAGAGGGAAACACGTACTCGTCCAGGCAGCCCTTCCCCCGCCTACGCCCGCGCTGCCTTAATAAGCAGACGCAAACGTCCCCGAGCGGTGGCGGCTCCGAGCCGCACGACTGGCCTAATTGACAAGCGAGACAGAACAGGCACCCGGCGGGAGCGGAAGCCACATTGCCTTCATCTGCACCCCGGCACTCGCCAGCCTGGCCGTGCACCGCTCCCAGAGCGTCTCCACGCTCACACACAGTGGAGACGGCTGAGTTTGCCCTCTGAGCGCCGTGGAGCACCGGGGTGCAAACAACCAGCACAGCTAGAAAGGAGATTGAGCCACACACCCCTAAGTCACAGGCCCCGAGGGGGCGGGGTGGGAGGGCGAGCATCACAGGGAAATTAGCAAACGCTGTGAACTGACTGATGACGGAGATACAATGTGTCCAAGTTGGGGGACAAAGTTAAAGCAGCACTGAGAGGGAAACTTCTAGCCTGATCTGCATATACGTTTTGAAAAAGCAAGGCCAAAAATCACTGAGCTGAGCGTCTGTCTCCGGAAGCTGGACAAAGCCGAGTCCAGAGAAAGTAGAAGGAAGGACACAGCAAAGATATGACAGGAAGCCAGAGAAATAGGAAACATCGTACGTCAGAGGAAACCCATGAGGTCAAGTCTGGTTCTTTAAAGAGATTAAAAAAAACGGACATATCCCTACCAGTAGTGATCAGAGGGCGGACAGAGAGAAAACACAGATGAATAAATAAGGAACAAAAATGTGTTAACAAAATAATGAGAGGATACTATAAATAACTTTAAATTAATAAACTTGATAATTTCAATTAAATGGGCAAGTCCTCCCCCCTAAAAAACACAATCTATCAGAATTGACAGGCAATGTTTAATGTGAATAGTTTGATATTCATTAAATCAATTGATTTGTTAAATCAGTGTGGAAGCAGCAGGAGGGTGTTCATGGCAGCATTGCTTACAATAAAGTGAACGCCTACAGGTTCGTCAAAAGGGAAATGATTAAATCAATTATTATCTATTAATGTTGTGGGACACTAGGTATCAATAGAAGGTAGAGGGACTAAAGCAGGTTTAAATAAATCGGCATGAGGCAACATGCAAGCTACGTTGGGGATGAAAAAATCAGGCTGCAGAACAATACATACAATTGCTTAAACATCCATGAGTCAAGCTAAGTATTTCCATACTTTACGTATTTAAATGCAAATACATAGAAAAGTGTCCTAAATACAGCACAGCACACTTTGGGAGGCTGAGGCAGGAGGATCACTTGAGGCCAAGAGTTTGAGACCAGCCTGGGCAATACAGCAAGATCCCATCTCTACAATAATTTTAAAAATTAGCTGGAGGAGTGGTGGCACACTCCTGTAGTCCCAGCTACTTGGGAGGCTGAGGCAGGAGGATCCCTTGAGCCCAGGAGTTTGAGGTTTCAGTGAGCTGTGATTGATTGGGCCACTGTATTCCAGCCTGGGTGACAGGGAAGGAAGGAAGGAAGGGAGGAAGGGAGGGAGGGAGGAAGGAAGCTATCCTGTAGTGTAAATGTTGGTGTCCCTCCCGAATGCATATGTTGAACCCTAATACCCAGAGTGATACTATGAAGAGGTGGGACCTTTGGGATGTGACTAAGTCGTGAGGGTTCCGCCCTCTTGAACGGGATTAACGCCCTTATAGGAGGCTCCAGTGAGCTTCCTGGCCCCTTCTGCCGTGTGCAGACACATGGGAAGCGCCATCTGTCAAGCCGACAGCCCTCACTAAATCTGCCAGCACCTTGACCTTGGACTTCCCGGCCGCGTAACTGTGAGCAATGAATTTCTGCTGTTTATAAATCACCCGGTCTAAGGTGTTTGTTATAGCAGTCCAAACGACTAAAGCAAACGGTAATAGTGATTTTCTTTCTGAGGAGCAGACTAGAATTTGGGGTGGAGGCCAAAGTTATTTTAGGTTTATTTATGTTTGCATTTTATTGCAATAACTATATAATCATGATTACTTGGGTAATTAAAGATGATACTTCAAATCATAAGGGGAAGATTTCCAATAGGGGTATTTCTTAGGCAAATAGATGCACACATGCACACATACACACACATACATGCACACACATGCACACATACAAGCACACACGCATGCATACGTACATATATGTATCAGTATGTTCAGAAAGTTAAAACTGTACAAAATTATTTCACCTTGAAGCAATAAAACTAGAAACTATTACTAAAAGTCTAAATAAAAAATCCGTACCAACTGGTAACTAAAAAGTACTCTTGGAAACATTTGAAGAAAAATGAAAAAAGAAACAGTATTCAAATTCCAGAATATTGGAAAAATAATGGAATTGCTAAAAACAAATGGATTTCTACAAAGCCATCCTCAAGGATAAAGTCACATCTTTAAATACTGTCATTATTAAACAGGAAAAAAAAAAGATCAAAACTTTCAAGCCAATGAGTTTTTTTAAAGGAGTTCCAAGAAAGAACAAAATAGTGCAGATAATAGCAGAAATTATTATATTAGAAAAGAGAAAAATGAGAATTGTTAAGCAAATTAAGACCTAAGAGATAAGTAAATTGAAGAGTTAAGACTTTTAAAAACACAACACAACAGACCGAACTCTGGCCAATCTGGTTACTGCAAGGTTGGGGACGGGAGAAGAAACGGCAATTCAATAAAATTTTAAATCTTATAAAAAAGCCAGCAAATGGGCACGCAATTTTAAAAATGAATAAGGAATTACTTGCATGGTTGTATGCTAACAAATCTGAACACAAACAGACAAATGACAAAAGTTGACATTAAAAGAATCGAACAACATGAATAAAGAATTAATCCCGGAAAAAAAAGTTTTACATAGAAAAGAATTACTCTGAAGGAAGTTCCAGACTCAGGCACCCTTGTTGGCAGGATTTCCCAGTCTCTGGCCTGCAGATGTGCACTGTGATTCTCACGAAGGGCGAGCTACAGTCTGCGGAGTTTCCCAAGCTTATTTGTCCAAGCAAAGGACATTCCTACCTGCAAGCACCTCCAGGGTGTGGTGATCTGGAGTACATCCTTTGGGAAAGTCTGCTATAAAACAGGAAAACTCATACAAAATGAGAAATGAAATACCAGCAAATAAAACTCACCTGTATGTTCAGTCAACAATCTGTGAAGGTTTAACATGGGCAAGGAAGATTTAATATAATGCAATTACTTAACGTGAAAAAGCAAGAATGGTTTAATATAATATTAAACCAGTATACTCAGTAGAATGTATTACTTAGTTTATAATATAACACACCAATAGGTCCCAAAATTTCATCTGAATAAATGTTGAAATATTATTCAGAAAATTAAAAAATACATTTCCTAATAAAATGCTCAGTAAATAGTAAAGGCTCTTAAATGCATAAAAGCACTGTCCACACAACTAATTCACAATTCTATGTCAAAAGCATAATAAACAAAATTGAGAAAAGTAACTAATTGTGAAAACATTTTCAAATTATCACAGAGATTTCTTTAACATCATCAACAAAGGCACTATTATCCCTCATAAAATTGGCAGGGTCACCTCATAAATGAAGGAATATAAATCACCAAAAATTACGAAAAAGTGTTCAACCATATTGTAATCAAAGAAATGCAACATTAACCATTTTTATCTTTGAGGTTGAATGACATATGCATTGAAAACCATCAGAAAAAGCTTGCATTAGACCAATTATCCTACAAATAACAAATACATACTTAGACAAAATATGAAAGCCAGCTATTTGAAAACACCAGAGGACAGTCAAAAGCACACAGAAAGTGAAAAGGACTTTGAAAGAAGAGAACCACATTCGTGGAGATTCGCATTTGTACAACCTTTTGCTATAGAAATACCTGCGATTCTTATGATGTAGGATCACTAAAGCTTACGTCACTAAATGCTCAGTAAATAGTAAGCTGTAAGCTCAGTAAATAGTAATAGAAAGCTGCAAACTTACTGGCTGAGGGGTTGGAGAACAGAGTTTGGAGCTTCCAGAGCAGCTGAAAATAGAGGGGACGTCCTGGAAAGGAGAGAGCCACAGAGAGAGAGTCCCCACACATCTCTGTACAAATGCTGCTCAAGTCTTTGGCCGACAGCCGCACCGCACAGGCACAGAGGAGGCTCCAAGAAGTCCAGCACAAAGCTACTGCTGAGAGTCTGAAATAAATGAGCAGCTATCTCAGCTTAGACCTGCTGTGGGAGAAACAGAGTTTGAAGTTTGTGTGTAGCAAAGCTGTTTGCCTTCATGAGCAAATACCAGCACACTTCAAAGATAACAGTCCAGATACTCTTACAACAAATTATACACAATGTCCAATAAAACAAAACTACTAGAATTATGAGGGACAAACAGTAGATAAACAGTAAGAAAGTTAATAGGAACCACCCTGAAGATGACCGGAATGCTGGAAATGGCAGAAAAAAACTTTCCTTGTCATAGCAGTATTACAAGTGTGTTCAAGGACTTAAAAGAAAATATAGACACAATGATTAAACAGATGGTGAGTCTCAATGGGAACAAGAAAAATATGTAAAAGAACCAAATGGAAATTCTAAAACTGAAAAATGCAGTAGCTGAAATAAAAAATTCACTGGAGGGCATACCAGAAGAGAAATGGCAAAAGACATGTTTAATGAACTTGAAGATTAGTCAATAAAAATTAGCTAATCTGAAGAACAGAAAAGATAAAAAATATAAATGAATAGAGCTCAATGACATGTGAGGCAATATGAAACAGTCTAACATAAGAGAGTTAATAATTGGAATCCAAGAAGTAAGAGGGAATGGAGCAAAAGAAAACTTTTTTCAAAGAATGATAAAAAATTCCCCAAGTCAATGAGAACTATCAACCTATGGATTCAAGTAACCTAGAAAATTTCAAGCATGATAAATACAAAGAAAATCATAATAGGAATATTATAGTCAAACTGCTAAAAACCAAAAGTAAAGGGTAAATCTTGCAATCAGAGAAAAATGACAGATGACATTCAGAGGTTAATGGTGTTAATTATGCTGACATCTGATCAGAAACAGTGCAGACCAAGAAGTGATGCATCAACATCCTTAAGTGATAAAATAAAAAGAGTAGTCAATCCAGAGCTCTATACTCAGAGAAGCTCTCTGTGAAGACAGAGGCAAAGATTTTTTAGTTAAATGAATTGAGAATATTCCTTCCTAGCAGATCTGTGTTGTATAAAATGCCAACAGAAGTTCTTGTTGGTGGGAAATAACATCAGAGGGGATCTCAGATCTGTAAGAAGGAATTGGGAGGAACAAAAATGGAAAAATTATGGGTAAATATGAACGATTATTTTCTTTCCTTATTTTCTTTAAATTACAACTATTTGAAGCAAAAATCGTGTTGTGGGGTTAATAACATATGCAGATGTATAATACATGACAAAAATAGCACAAATGACAGGGGATGGGGAATGATACACCCCCCACACACAATGGAGTAAATCAAATGAATATAAAATAAAATTTAATTAATGCAAAAGAAAGCAGGAAAGTGGTGACTGAGGAACATAAGACATGAGATAAATAGAATGTGAGTAGCAAAATGGTAGAAGGTGTCCAACTATGTTAATGATGACATCAGCGGTAAGTGGATTAAGCATTCTAATTAAAAGGCAGAGACTGTCAGACAGGATTTTTTTTTAAAGTCCCAACTCTGTACTACCTACAAGAAATTCACTTCAATGTAAAGACACACATAGGTTGAGTGGAAAAAGACGGAAAACACTGTGACATGAAAACAATGATAAACTTGAGGCAGCTATGAGAATATTAGATAAAGTGAAATTCAAGACACGAACTACTAACAGATAAAGAAGAACACCCCATTGTAATAAAAGGGTCCGTTCATCAGGAAGACGTAACAGTCAAAATCTGTATGCACCTAACGGTAGTTTCAAAATGCATAAGGCAATTGCTAACAAAACTAACAGGACGAAGAGGCAGTTCCACGGTGGATTTTAACAATTCTTTATAAGTGATAGGAGAAGACAAGAGCATCAGTAAGGGTATAGCATGGAAACCTACACAGCACCACCAGCCCCCTCCATCCGTCTGAAAAGTAGAGAGCACGCAGCCAGTGAGAGCAGCACGCGTGACAGTCATGTGCACACGGAACACTCACCAGGACATGCCACGGGAGTGGCCACATGGTAAATTTCAACAAGTCTCAGAAAGTTGGAAGCATACCATCTGGTCTCTGATTGTAAGTATACTGCTTAGCAAGATAAAATTAGAAATAACCAATAATAATATATCTAGAGAGCCCCCCAAATATTTGGAAATTAAATAACATGCTTTAAAAATAACCTATTGGTCAAAAAGAAATCACGAGAGAAATTAGAAGAAACATCAAGCAGAGTCATAATGAAAATACTAGTGAGTTCTGTGGGATGTGGCTAATGCAGGGCCCAGAGGCAAATAAGTAGCTTTAAATTCTTGTGTTGGGAAAGAGGATAAGGTTAAAGTCGATCTAAGTCAGGGTTGGCAGACCACCTCCCAAGTCACGTGTTTCGTGAACAGAGTCCACAGAGCACAGCCACACTTGTGTAAGGACTGTCTGTGGCTGTGTTTGAGCCGCAGAGGCAGAGCTGAGCAGCTGTGGCAGAGACCACGTGGCCCACACAGCCTAAAATAGTTACTGTCTAGCTCTGTGGTGTAATAAAAAAAAATATCTGAGTTTCATCCCTGATTCCTGGCACACAGCATCCAAAACCCTTGGAATGTCCAGAGTGACAGGAATGTCCTGTTGTGTTATGAGATGCCTGCAGGAGGGGGACTGGCCACCAGAGAGAACAGGGCATGATGAGAGGGTGGAACTTTCAGTGTCACCCCTGACCTCCAGGAGGGGAGATGGGCTTCAGATTGGATTCAGTTACCAATGGCCAGTGGTTTAATCAATGACATGGACGTGATGAAACTCCCATAAAAACCCCTAAACGATGGGGTTCTGGAGTTCACAAGTTGGCTAGCCCATCCGTGTGCAGGAGAGTGGTGCACCTTAGCCCCACAGGGACAGATGCTCCTGCACCAGGACCCTCCTGGACCTCCCCCGTGTGCTTCCTCGTCTGGCTGCCCTGGGCTCTGTGAGCCATCGAGCAAGTTATTGATCCTGGGCAGGAACTGAGGACCCTGAACTTACAGCCCCTTGGTCAGAAGTATGGGTGGCATGGGACTTGCGGCTGTTACCAAAAGTTCAGCACTTGTCCCCAAGGCCAAATCAGAAGAATGAGGACAAGTGGTTCAAGGAGAAGGAAAGAGAAGTTTATTAATAATAATAATAATGTTATATTATAACTGGCAAATGAGGAGGCTGTCAGACTCCCATCTCAAAGTACCAGCGTCCTGTTTTTGAGCAGAAGTACAGAGGCTTTAAATTTCTGATGAATCCCATAGTCCCATGGCTTGGCTCAGAAGACGCTTTGGTGACGGGGAATCGGTTTCTGGAACATGCGTGAGGCTCTTCTGATAGCTCCCTGCGCATCCTCTTGCTCTGACTCCACCAGGTGCATCTGTCGTCCTGGGGACCAAAGGAGTAAAGCAGAAACACAGGGAATGAGGTGACACTCTGCTCTTAACTTCCGTAAGGCATTTCGAATCACACGACAAGGGTCATGCAGCCAGGCTGCACCTGTCCACGTGCGGTGCATCCTGGTTACCTCGGGTCCAGGCAGGTGTGCTGGGTGTGGGGTACAGGTTGTGCACTGTGCAACTGTGGGAGGCTCTGCCGGGAGGGCACACAGAGCAGCCTGCAGGGCTGTTCACCACAGCCTGGTGTAGACGCTGTGCCCTGAGACCCAGCATCAGGTGGATGGAGGCCAGGACAGTGGCTCTGATATCACAAGCTGTGAGCAAGAGTGAGGAAGTGGGAGCTCCTCCACGGCAGGGTAGGTGCAGTCTGAGTGCGGGAAGGGGCCTTGGATAGAATGGCTGAGGCCACATAAGGAAGACCCTGGCAGGGAGAATCAGAGGCCACCTGCGGCTGCAGCGTCAGCCTGGCCGGAAGTGGCAGAGCAGCGGGGACAAAGAGGTCTGGCCTGAAGGGTCCCATAAGGTGTGGACCTTGTCCCTGCGGGCGTCTCCATGGAGCGTGCTGGAGAAATAGTGACGGTGACTGCTCCCTGGAGCGAGCAGGGGACGGAGTGGCAGGTGCGCATTGCTAACAGGCCGGGCTGGAGACGCCGGCCGGGAGGGAGCCCCAGACAGCCAGACGCCAGGAGGGGAGGGCTGTGGGTGAAGGTTCCAGCCCTGCTGCTCTCCAGCAAGCGCCCTGTGCGCCCCGTGCACCAGCACCTGCCCGGCCGGGGCCAGCTCTGCAGCAGACGCTTCTTGAAGCCACCCCTGGCCCTGAAGCCAAACCTGGCACCCCAGCAGGGAGGGGCAGAGGTGCCTGGGACGAGGCCTCGGCGTGGGCTGTGCACAGGTGGCTGCTTGTGGGGCTGGGGGGACTTGCAGACCCTGGCACGCAGGGCCGGGTGGGACGGAGGGGCGGTGGGCTGGCTGCGCACACACAAGAAGAGGAGCCTGGGTCCCCTCCCGCGTGACTCTCTCCCTGTCTGAGAAATGGGACTGCACGGACCTCCCCTGCCAGAGGTGCCGGTAGGACTGAGGGCCAGGACACGTGTTGGGCAGGGTGGCCAGTGGCTGTGACCAGATCCCTGGGACTGTGCTGTCTCCCCGGGGTCCCCCGAGGTGACGTGGAGGCTGACTGCCACCTTCCCTGACATCCCTTACAAAGCCAATCGACCACTATCGTGGTCAGCCAGGCCAGGGACAGGGAGCCGCCCGCAGCCAGGCCTGTGCCGGGTCCAGCTCACCGCTGCCTCTTCTCTGCCCGAGCTACCTAAGCCCAGGTGAGGCAAAGCACCCTCCCCCGACACTGCCACCGACCTGGAGCAGCCCCACGCCCCTGGCAGTGGCCCAGATCTTGAGACATTTACTCTCCTCAGTTGGGAGTGTGTGTTAGGAGCATGAATGGACCCATCTCACCTGTGCGCTGCAGGGCACTCATGCATCACCTGCGCATCCACCTGCTATGTGACCTGACATCTTGCTCAGGCTGCCATCCCCCAGCAGTGGCAGGTCGGTCTCTGGCCGTGGACACCGCGCCTCGGGGCTCCGTGGCCCTAAGTGAAAAGATTGATTGACTCAGGGAGCCCAGAGAGGGCTGCCGGGGCTCTGCTGTTGCGCAGGGCTGGGGGCCGCGGCATGGCCCTTTTGTGGGGCCCTTTGCATGGAAACGGGCCTCGTGGAGAAAACTGTGCTCGGGAGGGCATCAGAAACCTCCAGCTCTTTTCCGCAATGATGTTGAAGTGCTGTCAAGACGCTCATCAGAGCCCCGTGCGATCGCTTAGCTGCTAATAGCTGCTGGGGCGGGGAGTGCAGCCGCCACCGAGGAGGCAGAAGGGCCATGGAGTCTGCGCCAGGGCAAGGAGGAGGTGGCGGAAAAGGAGGTGGGATATCGCTCGCGGGAGTGCCGGGTGGGAGGGCTGGAGATCACGTCCTCTGAGGTCCTGTCGAGGACCGTGCTAGGAACTCCGTAAAATCTGATTGAGCGATGAACCAGCCGTGTTGGTGAGAGCCGGTGGTAGCGGGGGGACACCCTGGTGTCCTTACCGGCTCCAGAGGTCTGTCAAAAGGCAGCTGAGCAGATCCAAGGTCTGTTCTAGGACAAACTTCTCCCTGCGCCGTGCGGGTGAGGCTGCAGGGCCGGCGCAGGCGGGCTGCGGTTCACGGGGAGTCCAGCCAGCCCCACACCCAGCACCCCGTTCTGCGGCGTGGGGTAACGGCAGCCGGCAGGGGCCGTCCAGGGACTGAGTCACACGCATCTACCTGGACAGCGGGGTCCACGCTCCCACAGCATGCAGAGTTCAGTGTCTGCGGCTGGGCGGGCCCTACCCTCACTACCAGGGCATGGAGCTGAGCCTGCCGTCTGGACTGTGTCCCCAACACGGTGGAAACGGCCCCAGCAGCCTCCTGTTGGCCCCCTGCCCTCGGCCCAGGCCTTTGGGCTGCCCAAGGGGACTCAGTGGGGCTCTAGTCACAGCACCTGGGCTGTGCTGTCCCACCCGCTGTGAGTCACGGCGGGGCAGGGTCCCTGAATGGGGCTAAACGGTGCTACACGTTCCGTTGACCTGCGGATGGTGGAGAGTCCTGTACCCTCTGACCTCCAGCCAGGGCCCTCCCTGGTCCCCTGGGGAAACACCCCCACCTTGGATTGTGTGCCTGTCACAGCCAGTGGTGTGGCTGCCCCTCTGAATGACACTGAGCTCACTGCCCTGCAGGGCCATGATGCTGAGCAGCCTCCCTGCCCGGAGCTGTCCTCCCGTCCTGCCCTGCAGGGCCTGACCCTCCACCGTGGCCCTCCCATGGCGCCCAGGGCGGCAGTGATCGAGCGTCTTCTGGAAGTGGCGGTGATCGGATCCATTTAGGAACCTGGAGGAAGGCGGGCAGCCCCCTGCCCTCCTCCTCCCCCCTCCTCCCGTCTCCCCCGGTCTCTGGACCCCACACTGGAGCCACACAGGGGTTCTGGTTAGGCGATGTGGCCAGTGCAGAGCAGAGAGGAATCCTGGTCACCCCTTCACCCCAGCACAGCCTGGCACTGTCACCTGACACCCAAGGACAGGCTCTGACTGCCCGTCTGAGGCTCCCACAAGGACCTGCCATTCCCTGACCCACTGTCCCAGCTGTCTCAGACGTTCCTAGTCCTGGCACTGAAAGCCCCCAGACCCCAGGAAACTAGGGGTGGCCGGGCTGGGAGCGAAAGTCAGACTGTGCCCAGCTGGGGGGACAGACAGCCCCCAGGTCAAGCACAGCCAAGCCCATGGGGGGCTGCATGTGAGATGTGGGGACAGACTAAGGGAGCGGCTGGTGGGTGGCTGGGCCAGTGGAGGACCCTTCTGCTGGGACCCGGTGCCGCCTAGAGCCTCTCGGGAGCAGGGGATCTGGGGCTGCAGATAGGAGACCGCGGGTAGCAGGCAGCGTCTGCGGTGGCTGCGTGGGGGCCCCAGCAGCTCTTAGCCGGGGAGGGACGTCCAGGAGGCCCCTGGGCTGCAGCCTGGGCCTGAGGGGCAGCTGGGCAGACGAGGCTGGGCGCGCAGACTCAGGCGGGCAGAGCACCCAGTGGGGGCTGTGCCACCCCAGGGACGGGGACGCGGGGTCCCGCTTGGCTCTGCTGTCCCGGCCCCGGCTGAAGAGCGGTTGCTGAGGCTCACGGCTCAAATTGCAGTGCCTGGAAGCGCCGTTTAGAGAGGGAAGAGCTCAGGCGGGAGACTGAAGAGGGTGTGGGTCGCGGGGACACAGGTGGGGGCACCCACAGCCACCGCCGCGCCCCCCGAGCGGTGCCGGAGCCGTGGGGCAGAGGAGGCTCCGCTCTCATTTTCCTCCTCACTGGAGCAAGGCGCCGGGCGTGTCCTGCCCCTCAGCAGCTCTGCCCTTGGCAGACGCTTCGCCCACGTGCAGCCGCCCCGCCCCGCCCCTGGCTGGAGCCCGCCCGCCGCCTGCCCCCGAGGCCTCCCCGCCCCACCCAGGACGTTCCCCGCCCCGCCCAGGCCTCCCAGCTGCAGACAGGAGCCCCCACTCCCAGGATCCCCACGATCCCTACCCAGCGCTGCTTCCCTCAGCCACTTTCCAGACTCTGCCCTGGACACACCCCACGGAGGGGCCACCCCTCGAGCCACCGTCCTGAGCACAGACACATGCGGAACCAGAGTCTCTGGGCGAAGGGCAGGTGGGTTCCCCCGCCCAGGCAGGATACCTGCAGCCTGACACGGGGCTGGGTGCGTGTCTCTGGGGCTCTGGGGTGGCCCCTGTGGCCTGGTGGAGCAGTGGACACCCACGTGGGCAGGTGTGGGGCCCACGGCCTCTCACGTGCCCAGGGGTTGTGGTCAGGGGGCCAGTCCTGCTGCCGTGGGCAAGTAGGTGACCAGGACCTGCTGAGACAATGGGGGACATAGCCCCCCTGGACCCTCTACCCTCCCAGGAACCAACCCACAGTGGTTCTGAGTCAGTCAGGGACACGGGGCTGGGAGGGGCAGAGCAGGGGACCCAGATGTGGTGCCCAGCCCCCCAGCCTGGCCCAAGTGACCCTGATCCAGCCACTCGTGGGCTGCAAAGGGTCCACGTTCCAACTCCAGTGGAACGTGGAGTGACGCGCCCCTCTTGCCACCCTGAGCCTGCTCATCAGTGACCCATTTGCCAGGGACGCTTGTTAACCTCGCTGAGCCTCGGATCCCACACTGGGGACAGGGAGGGCACACCTGCTTCTGGGGCATAGGACAGGCATCCGCACCCAGACACGCCCGTTGCCAGCAGGCCCTGCATGCCGGGCCCCTCCCTCCACCAGGGCTGCCCGCACCTGGTGTGCTCAGCCGGACGCTCGGGTGACAAAGAGGCCTCCGCTCAGTGGCTGCATGACCTCTCTGTGCTCGGTTCCTCAGCTGCTGGGTGAACGTCCGGGCACCGGGCACACAGGGGTTTGGTGAGGCCACCGCAACTCAGCAGTTAAAGTGCTCGGAGTGCGTGCGACTCGTAAGCGCCAAGTGTGAGCTCACTCTGCAGCGGTGGGTGTCTCTGATCGCCCGCCCACCCCTGCCTCCTCGGTGCCGGGAACGATGGTGCTGGGGCAGTTTGCCGTGTCTGCCGCGATCCTACCTGCTGCAGGCGGTGGCCCAGGGAGTTGCCCTGCTACCCCAGGTAGCTTGGGGGGCCCCAGCCAGCCCCACAGCCTCCAGCCCCGGTCCTGACTTGGGGACCAGGCAAAGCCCAGGATGCGACACAGGCCCAGGGCTTGTTACTCTGGGAGGGAACAGCCAGCAGCAGCAGGGACCATGTGGCTCCTTCCAGCAAATGCCCGCGGGTCGGCCTGCGCGGGGTCTCCACACCTGGGGGTGTGGTGGGCAGTCCATCAGCCAAACCCCGGCACTGTCCCTTCCACAGCAGGTGACGGAGGGGCCGCCACCCACTCACTCATTCATTCACTCAGCATCCAACCCATTTGCCAAGATGCTCACAGTGAGGACCAGATCAGGTGACCCAGGTGAGGACCCAGGGGCTGGCTCAGGATGCACACCCCTCCCTGCCCATCCTGGCTAGAAAGGTCTCTGTGGCCTTCTGATCCTATGGCAATGGGGAGCCATGGTGGGTCCTTGAGCAGGAGCAGGTATCTCAGGAATGTGACAGCAGGTATGTGGTGGACCAGGGGTTGCCCTGGCAATGCCTAGGAGCAATGTGAGGGGCCTCGGGGTGATGGTGGCGTTCCAGTTTTATCCTGAGGTTGCAGCAACTCAGGCCCATCCTCAGGCTCCACTTCTGACTCTAGTTCTCCTGCTGTTCCCACCACATCTGCAGCGACTTCCTCCACTGACGGCTTGAACCCCCCAAAGTCATCCGTGA